>JAMQGT020001273.1:0-58116 GCA_024447675.2 Pterophyllum scalare | reverse complement strand
TAAAGCCATCACCTCGCGTTAACTTGAGAGTGAAAATGCAGGCTCTAACATGGCGAGCGCAGAGCAACGAGATTCCCGAGACAGGCGGACAGAGGCTGTTTTTCAGAGTTTCAGCAAAGCTGAGTGTACCTTATCAAGAGCAGCTGTGGCATTTATTTGAGACGAGTTAAAATGTTGAGCTGGAAAGTTTGTACTTAGTTGTTGCTCTTGTTGGTGTTGCTCGTTTCACAGAAAAGTTTGTGCTGCTGTGGATGGCAAAGGTCGTGTTTCAAGGTTTAGCTGTGTATGGGCTTTTTTTTTTTTTTTAAATATCACGTTACTTCTTGTTTCTGATATTTCAGCCGCACAGTTTGTTGTCTTGCTTCCCTCACAAAGAGGAGCAGTTTCCACATGTGCCAGTGATTGCTCTCAGTGGATTGTGTAATTACCACCATCCCTGGACACAAGTTTCTATGGATACACAAGCTTAAATATCAGTTAATTGTCTTCATCTTCACAGCACTCTTGCTTGTCTTATTAAGTGTTCCAAGAATTTGGATGGGTTTGAACTGCTTGTGTAATACCTGCAGAGTTACAAAACGCAGTTTGAAGGGTGTAACAGTGAAGTTCAATTGCTCATCATTTAATGTGAATGTGGTGATATACTGGCAGATGTAGAGAAATACACGCAGTATGAAAGTGGTGCCAAAGAAAAGTAGCAACTTACCTCTGGATACACAAATCATACATTTGTGTGTTTTCTAATTCACTGTAAGATAGCTGTCATTTCACTCTCAAAATAGCTGGAGTAAAGATATTAATATCAAACAGGATTTTGGATGTTTAAAAAAGCACACATACACAGAAACAAGATTTATGCCAAACTCTTTAATTTTTGTTAGAAATTATTAAAATGTCAGTAATAGTTAAGAGGTAAAATTAGTTTGAAACAGGGTTCAAATTAAACTGAATGTGCTAAAATGTGTGGGTTTTAGACTGTAAAGTTATTTTGGCTGCAGTGTTATTCATTTAATTAAGAAGCAGGAATATTATTTAAAATCTTCTACCTTAAATGTTTGTGGATGTGTTTGTAATAAGCACACTAAATGTTTTAAGTGTTTTAGCTGTATTTTGATTTATTTATATTATTTTCCTATATTGATTTATTTATTGGGGTGTGCTTTGGAGTTGGACTTTGTGAGTTTCAGTGTTTACGCTGACACTGAAATTAAAATATAGGGGCTTTCCTTCCATTTATCTTTTGATCCAACATCCACTTTCAGCACGGTCTTACTTCCCGTCATAGAAGTTAGTTTCTGTGTCTGAACAGGACCTAAATTGGTTTAAGGAAGAATCCACTAAAAATAGGATTTGGACATGTTCTACTTGTAGATCATGTCAGTAAAAAGAGCTCATGATCATCAGGACTCGTGCTGTTTTGTAGACAAAATTTGGCATTTCCCACTTCATTTCTGAGCTGGTTTGTTGGCCCTGCATAGGTCATTGACATTTAGCTTATTATTAACATTTACTTTATGGGTGTTGGTTTCTCTCCTTTTAAGACATGAGCAGGTACACAGTGCTGTTAAGCTTGGGTGGCTTTTGCACAGAGTTTTACCAGACTGACAACATACCGTGCAAACTTAAACCTACAAGCAGAAACACTTCAGACGCTATATTTTCAAGTCATGACATGCAAAGCTGCACTTTGTTCACATTCTTCGCAGTTTTCCTTGACATGCAGTCATATTTTAGTAGATAATTTATAACCAGTAAAACCCACCTAAATGTGCAGTGGGTGTGGGGAACTATGTCAGTAAATGATGACATCTGCTGGTTATGGTAAAACAAACACGCCCCACACATTTTTCCATAAGGGATTTTTAAAAAATATATATATAGCAAATTATATAATAGTAACAGAATAAATATTCACAGACATTTCTGTTCATATACATCAGAAGCCCCCGTGTTGTGCTTAATCCAGTGGGTGAGTTTACTGTACTTTTAGTCTGATGTAGACAATTGTGGGAAACATGATGCTGACAGTGCCACCTTATTACTGGCAATTTTAGTGATTACAGGAAGCAGACAGTGTGTAATATCCTGCTCTCTGTGCATCAGATGGGGGCTTTTACAGCCAAGCTCCACTCTCTAAGCATCATGTAATGGGTCACAGTGGATTGTACTGGGTGGCGTGTTATAATATAAAATATTGAAGATGAGAATTTGGGGAATTTTTATTTTTTAATTTAAGCAGATTCTGAATTTGATACCAGGAACGTGTTTTGAAAAAGTTAAGGCACAAAAGACAGAAGAAGTTGTATAATGCTAAAAAACAATGTGGTGAAGCATCACACGTCATAATTAGGGTAACTGGAAACCAGACGGCAACGTGATGAAGTATAAATAGAGTCTGAGTCTTTCAGAAGTAAAGGTGGAGAGAGGTTCAGAACTCTGTGAGAGACTCTGGGCAGATTTAAGTGTAACCTTTCTAACCTAAAATGGCAGAGAATTTGAGTATTTCATTATCTGCTTTACAGAGATTTAAAAAATAAATCAAGGGAATGTTCAGGAGTTTGCTGCATGGGCTCAGGAATACTTGCAGAAATGAATGGTGAGCTCAGTTTGTTGCTGCACCCACAAATGCAAATTAAAATTCCACCATGCAAACAAGATCTACCAATGCAACCGGATCCAGAAGCATCACCATCTTTACTGCACAAAAGCTCATTTAAAGACTGAGCGGAGGTGGAAAACTGCCCTGTGTTCAGACAAGTCAAAATTTTAATTTCCTTTTCGAACTCGTGGATTGAGCCCTGTGATGGGATGGCAAATTTTCTAGGTGTATCCCACCTGGAAACTGAGATCAGCTCCAGCCATGGCATGGGTGACTTGCACATCAGTGAAGGCACCATTAATGCTGAATGACACATGCAGATTTTGGAGTGACACAGCTTCTCTCATTTCTCAACAGAAGCCAAACCACTTTCTGCAAACAGCATAGCTCTTTTGTTAGAGATAAGGACCCTATACTGGCCTGCTTGCAGTCCAGAAATTCCACTCATTACAAACATTTTGCACATTATGAAACCAAAAATAAAAGTGCGCTGGAATGGGAAAGCATCTCACCTTTAACACTATAGCAGTGACTCTTTTCTATTCCCAAATGCTTATAAATTGCTGTTTAATTGTGAGGTGAAGCGAAACGTGCCCATGGCCTAACTTCTGTACATGCTGCTGGCATCAAATTTAAAATCTTAGTTTCAACATTTGATATATTGTCTTTTTGTACCATCCCACAGCAGTAGGTTGGGACCACCGGCCTTTCTTGTGCAAACCTTTAATTCCTGTTATTACTTAAGTAAATGTACTCAAGTTAGGCACGCGGTGGTGCTGTAACCAGGTGTGATTCTTGTAAGAAAGGGTGGCTGAAGTGTTGTGTTAGGTTTCGCGTTTTAAAGCGGGCGTGAAACAGAAACAGAGTTAACAGAAACTGTCGGTGGAGGGTGAGAAAAGTTGACAGGGTTGGAGAGGAAAAGTATTTAAAAGAAAGACAAAAATACACAATTGTGCGATGACTACATCGTCCTTTTAATGTGAAGTAAAAAAAATACCGGCATACTCATTGCATGAATGCCATATTTGGGCTACGCTACATTCTTTAGGACCTAGTTAAGCAGAAATATTTCTTTGGCATTTCTCAGTAGAGACAAACTGTTCTAGGACAAAAATGTACTTTCAGCACTCAAGACAAGTGACTCCGTTATTTGTACGCTGGATATACAGAGAAAAATTTCAGGGGATTTTTATTCAAAACGGGCTCAGACATATGTTTGAATAGATTATCCTGAGATAAACATATCTCCCATAGTCATGCTTATTCCACCAATCACAAGACTTTTTCTGGTAACTCAAAAAACAAACAAACTATTTTCAAGACATTTGACTTGCTGATCTTATTGCAGGTAGGTTTAGGTAGGTTTTCCATATTTTTGAATATTATTACCATGCTTCTTTTATTATTATTATTTTTCTTTGCTTGAGGGTTGCGACGATGCTCATGCTGATCTTTTAAATAGTTTAGTTTGGCAGCTGTAATTTAGTGGTAGGTCAGTTTCTTTGTGGTTTCTATTTCACCTGTGCAGTGAGTTCCTGTCTGGCTGTTGACGCCTGTTTTCTATGGTATTCATTAACAGGATATAGCACAAGATTGATGGAGAAGAATGGCCCGTATTTCTTTGGACTGTCCCAACTCTTTACCAGGGATTCCCCTCAGTGTCCTGTCAGTGCCCATGGAAAATAAGTACAAATGTCAGCAGTGTCTCCAGGTCCTGAGGAAGCCTGTCCAGGCTCAGTGCGGCCACCGCTTCTGTGTACACTGCTTCAAGCAACTCACCAGGTAGACTGGAGGTCCTTAGACTAAACTGCTTACCTCCTAATGCTTCCTATCTTACTGGACATGCTTCAGTACATCCTTTCCTCATCTTAAATCAACTCTGGGGATTTTGTGCAGACAAGTTGTTAATGCAGACTCATCCTCACATGATGGACCTATCACATTGATGTCTGTGAATCACAAGGATGTGGTCATGCTGATTCATGCTAAAGGTTTCTTTCTGGCTACTCCTTTCGAAATCATTCACACACTGGTGGATTGTTAAAGCATGAAGAGCCAGTGTATTTGTAATGAATATCTAATCCAGTGTTTCCAGTACCATATGTATTCATATTCATTACAATATAATTGTAATGAATTACAATTACATTCTTTACAATGTAACTGTAATGAATAGTAATGAAAAATACATGAGGAGAAACACTGAATTTGTAATAAATATTCACTACAAATACAAAGAGGTGATACACCAGCATATTTGTAATGAGTATTTAATACAGGTACATTTTATTTGTGATGCAGATACATACATTGACACGCCAATAAATTTCTAGTTAATATTCATTGCAGTTATGTATTAGCTTGTTTAACAAGACTATAATTACATAATGTGACAGAAAATGTTGAACTTTACTAATATTTAATCAAATATAAGTCAACTATAACAAAATAAATGAAACTGAACCTTTTGAATATGTTTAAATCAGTCTCATTTTGTTAATTGCACAAACATTTACACAACAGCAACATGTGTACTTGTGAAATGTGTGGGTTTAGCATGTGAATTGTCCAAGTGCTTGTGTCTTATTTAAAAATAACCAGTTTGCGTAACATTACAAGTTCAGCTTGTCACAGCCACACGTGCTTTTTTTGTTTGTTTTGTGTGTGTGTGTTTGTTCATTTAATCATCCTCAAACTTGCTAAAGCAAGTAAACTTTTTTTCTTTGCACCACTGATATGATGCTTACAGGCTTCTTTTCATTGCCTTTGCATTGATTAAACATTAATCTGCTTGAGCTGTAATCCATACTGGTCAGCAGTCACTCCAGTTTTGGATCAGCAGGAAATTGTTGCTGACTGTTGGCGTCGAGCAGCTGTGCTTTTACAGTAAAGTCACAAACCTGTTTTGTTTGGTAGTTCTGGCCCAAAGCCTTGTGAAGCCTGCCGTCAAGAGGAGATATATGAGGAGCCTATTTCCATTCTAAATAGCAGTGAGGTAAGTTGTTATATATTCATGTTTCAAACCCACCATTGTTCTGTTAGGAGTATTCAGCATGCTGTCTGTTACTGCCCTTTAGAGGAAGAAATATGACTACAAGCTGGTGGGGGTTTCCATAAGCAAACAATGCATCAATGCATCCTACTCTGTCTGCTTGCTTTCAGAATTGAAGAAACAGGCTTTATGACTTCACTGATCTCTTTGTTCTTGTTCCCATGCCAGGCTTTTCCAGACAATGCAGCAGGTCGAGAAATAGCAAGCCTGCCAGCCAGGTGTTTGAATCAGGGCTGCAGCTGGACTGGATCTATTAAAGAGTATGAGGTAAAGTAGAAAATTGAACTTCTCCCGTGGCATTACTGCATTCTGCCTGAGTGTCAGTTTACAGCACTGTCAGTACTTATTAATCTATGTGACAGGGTAATCTGACACATAATCTTCATTCCTGGGTCACAGTGTTCCCTGAAAGACCTCAGCTTTCACATCACGCCCAACCATAACTCTGCAGCGCTGCACTGCTGTCAGCAGTGAGACAAACAGGAAGTGAAACTTAACAGGCGGCTGGAAAGTCCCAACCTCTCCTCATTTATCAACAAAGGCTCAGTGGAAAGTACCAGAGTGGAACAAGCCTATTGAGCTTAGCGTGACTGCAACTACCAGACTTACTGACCATTAAACCATAGAGGTGTTAAGGAAACTGCTTATTTTAGGTGAGCAGAAACAGAAAGAGATGTCTTTAACGCAGACTGCAGTTTGTGAAATTGCAGAAAGGCTGCATAAAGTAAATAAAGCCATGTAGTGTGTGTGTGAGACTGTGAGACTGAGGCTCAAATGTGTCTGTCTACAGCTGTGTTTCTACTGTAAACATCGCAGTTTTACACTTAGCTTAGTGAGGGGATGGCATCCTGATTTTAATGCTGTGAAAACAATGTTTACAGCAATTTCTGTT
The DNA here is from genome assembly GCA_024447675.2 of Pterophyllum scalare. Classification (NCBI taxonomy): domain Eukaryota; kingdom Metazoa; phylum Chordata; class Actinopteri; order Cichliformes; family Cichlidae; genus Pterophyllum; species Pterophyllum scalare. Next base: position 51,573 of record JAMQGT020001273.1, on the reverse strand, counting down.
TGTGGTTTTAACAAAGTGTACCATGTGACCTTATGTAGAACCGTTTTTTTTTTTGTTTTTTTTAACCCGCGAAAATGTTTAAACGATACGCTGTCAGGAAATCAGGTTAAATTCGAACACTAGGTCAGTGTTTGAGATTTGCATGCATTGCAAATGTGATTCCAAGCGCTGACGCAGCTTCCTCCTATAAAAGAAGCCGTCACCAAGGGATCAAAGGGTGCCATCCTTTTATTGCGGTTTGTCAAACTATGTTTGTGATTCACCCACTTGCCTACAAATATATGCGGCCTGCCATCTTAGTCATGGTCGTCTGGAAAAAGCTACACATCTCTAGCCGTGCACACCCATATTGAAACCTTCCGAAGCTGGAAAATAGTCACATCGAGGTGTTGGAGTGTTGTGGTGAGGACAGGGATGAGCATAGGAATCTCCTAAATATGAGTCATGTTTATTGCTGCTATCCGGTTCAAGATTTTCAAGTGTAGCAAGCCTGGCAAAGCCAGCAGTCAAAGCGAAAAATGGGCTAACGTACCTGAGCTTCTGCTTCTGTGGCTGTAGCGTGCCTTTGGTAGTCATTGTGAAAGCTAGCAACTTCCCTGTTGATTAACCCCACCTCAAGCGCCGCCCCCCCCTTGTGATTCCCGGCATTTTTAAATGACGAATACAGTTTAAAATTATTTTTTTTAAACTTGTTATACTTCTCTTCATTTTAACTTTATTTACATTTTCTTCCACTTTTTGCTCATATTCATTTTTTCTTACTGTCAAATGTTTGAAGACCTCTCTTTTTATTTCATTTGGAAAGTACCCAAAGTACATCTTTTAATGGAGTTACAAGGGGAAAAAAACTAATATCATCACAACCGTAGAATTTTAGTTACCCCTTTCATAATCACATCAGTGTGCTGTGTTTTCACTTTCACCTGCTTTTTTAATCTGTTGGACCCGTGTTTTTTTGTTTTTTTTAAAAACAAAACACAAACACCAGTTTTTCCACATAGCAACTGCAACGATACACCCTGTAACTCAGTGGCAGCCCACAGCTATGTCTTCAGTTAAATAACTTTCTACAAAGCAGTTATTTATCAATGATTGGAAAGGGTTTGGCATCTTTGTGCTACCATAAAGCCCAACTGTCTGCCTGCTCTTTAGAAGATAATGAAAACTGGAGACACCTGCTTTGCGTGTAACGAACAGGCTGTTTGATAATAATAACGGCGACTCTTGTCTTTTCACTTTTAGGCTCAGCACGAAGGTCGCTGTGAATTTGAGCGGATATTGTGCGAGGCCTGCCAAAACTTAATACTTTGCACAGAGAAGGACCGACACAATGAGAGAGAATGTGAGGCCAGAATGCTCAACTGCAAATACTGCAAAATGACCTTCAACTTTAAAGAGATAAAGGTGTGAAATAGAGACTACGCTGAAATGCAGTTTTCCTTTGTTGACATAAATGGAGAAACAGAAATTATATTCTGCTTTCCAATGCATTTTAGGCCCATGATGAGATCTGTCTGAAGTTTCCCATGCAATGCAAGGACTGTGGAAAAAAGAAGATACCAAGAGAAAAGGTTAGAGCTGTTGGCTGAAATTTCACTTTTTACCTTCCATGTAATTAGTACTCCCCACAGTCTCCTTATGATCCTCAGTTTCTTCGTGACTAGGAGTCATTCACTTCCACTTTCATGTTGATGCATTGGTTAGAGATGGTCTCATTTGCTCCATTCTGCCTTTTTAGTTCAATGATCATGTAAAGTCTTGCGCCAAGTCGAAGATCACCTGTCCGTTCAGCGATGTGGGCTGCAAGTCTGTGGTAGGTATAGTTACATAATCACATAAACGCCTGTCATGGGCTTATGTTTTATTTCTCAGGGTATTGCACTAGTTTGGTGTATATTTGTGTTTTATTAAAAGTCTAAATGTACATTCTCCCTATACAGTAAGTTATGAAGTTACAGTCAGGTGAAAGACTGGAAATGGCTAAACAGCTGGCTCGGCTAAAATCTGCAGCATCTCCAAAACGACATAAAAGCAAAATCACAGCATCGCTATTTGGTGTTTTCACTGTTTGGGTTGGCGAGCTTTAGAGATGTAAGCTTTACTTATGTGGTGATCTTGTGTAGAGCGTATAACGTAGCCTATGCAGGTGGCAGACACCGTTTTCAGTGTAACTGTTTGGGCTGCGTTGACAGCGATGTTTTAGTTACTTTTTCGCAGGAGGTGGTGTAGGGTTTCAGGAGGTTTTGCAGTTAAGACGTACCTGCAGCATGTATTTAACGCAGAAGTATCAGGGTTCTAGCCAGAAAAAACATTTCAGCCCAGCGCCTGGGGGTGGGGTGGGGTGGGATGTGTGTGGTAGCATTAGCACGCTAATGCTAATGTTAAACACTAAATGTCAGCCCGTTTGCTAACTGAGTGATAGTAAACAGATCACTGATTCTTTTTGCATATAAACCAGAAGAGTTACACTTTCATATACATTCAGCATGTCCCAGAGCACCATTTCCCACTAATGGGTTTTGCAGAAAACACATTTAAAAAAACCACAACAAAAACATTATAAATTCAGGTGTTTTATTCGATCCGATCAGCTGCTAACACTTTCAGTTTTTAATGCAAGCCACTAACTAAGACAATGGGAAGTGACATCATTTTGCTGGGAACTGTAGTTTTTGGGTTTTTTTCCTCCAAGGCCAGCTCCTGGGACTTTATGTTTAATAGTAAGCCTGAAATTGTTCTTTGAGCTCCCTTTTTCGTCTTCTTCCCCCTCGCTTTCACGCCGGTCACCATTCTGCATACTGCAGAGCAGATTTAATGCTATTAAATATGTTTTCTCATCTCCTGCTTCCTAACGTGTTCCCTGAGGTCAGTCACAAGACCCTTTCACATGACATATTTGCCCTCTATTGCTTTTCTCAGTAGTTTAAAGTTGGCGGGACAAATGTGATGTGATGCACTCCCAAGCACCAATCGCAGTTTTGGGGCATTTGGATAAAACCATGATGGCAGTTAAGGAGGTGTTTGCTTATATTGCCAAGATGGCCTCTAACAGATTATGTTAGGCTGTTTTTTTTTTTTCTTCTTTTCAGTTCTTCAGGAAGCGAGCCACACTACTCAAAGGCCACCTTAAAGGGTCTCCAGCCACATACTTGAAGTTATTTTTAAGCTTTATCTAAATTGGCTTTAATTTCAGTGGATCACTGGAACATAGTACATATAAAGACTCACAAGTGAAACCTGTTTAAAAAAAGAATCACCTGGAAATTACACTTTGCTGTTGCTGAATTCTCCCAAAGATTTCAATTCAGGATCCCCTTTTCACCGTCTTTCTCTCTCACTATGTTACTAAAACATCAATAAAAATAGATCATGTATAGTGTAGGAAATGAACACAAATCAGTACCAGCACACATTTGAGTTACAGGGGTTGCGAGTCGCTCGAAAGACAGTTAACTAAAAACAAGGTGTTTCTGGTTAATTAAAGTAATTAAAGGATTTTTACTTCACACACTGGCCACCTGAATATTAAACTAAATCTTATGAGTCAAAATCTTTTATATTAGCACACTGAAACTTTTGTTATCTGGCTTTCTTTTTTTTGTCACAGCAGTAGGAAATTTTCACACCTTACTGACAGCACAAACTTAGTTTGGACACCAAACTACAAGCTCTGGAAACAGATTAAAACTAAGGGGTTCCTCAGCAGTTTTAACTTTGTCACTGTAGTACTTAAACAAGCTCTTCTGTGTTTCATCTGCAATCTGCCAGATAGATAACCAGAAGGTCACCGAACATGAGCACAACAGCACCATGGAGCACTTGCGTATGCTGCTGCCCCTGGTGCTGTCTATGTCTCGGACTCGTGCAGAGGCTCCTGGTGTCGGAGAGTGGCAGGAGGACTCTGGTGTGGGCCTATACAGGGATCCTAATGAGGGCAGCGGGAGCCACAACCTCCGTGCAGTCTGTGGACCTGGAAAAAAAAGTGAGTCTCAACAGATTTGATGCTGCTTGTTAAGCACTCTGAGGTTTTTTTGTTTTTTAATAAGAAAATAAATGTTATTTGTTGCTTACTTTTCCCCAACAGGTGAACGCTCTAGAAAACATTGTGTGCGTCCTGAACCGGGAGGTGGAGCGCAGTTCTGTTACGCTGGAAGCCTTCGCGCACCAACACCGTTTAGACCAAGAGAAGATTGAAAATTTATCTAATAAAGTACGACAGCTGGAAAGGACACTGAACATGAGAGACTTGCAGCTGTCTGAGACCGAACAGCTGGTGCGGGAACTCCAGTTCTGCACCTACGATGGAATATTTGTCTGGAAAATCTCTGACTTCTCCCGCCGAAGGCAGGATGCTGTGGCTGGTCGAGCGCCTGCAATGTTCTCACCAGGTAAGATAGAAAAAAGGTCATAATTGTACATGTGTGGTATGCTTTCAAGTGGGGTCTTTTGTTTTTGAGGTCCTACAGTTTGCACAGATTTAACTCCTGGCGTGTAGATGGGGGGAATTCCATGCTGCTACTCTTGTTTTTTTCAGGGAGTGCACATATCTCTGCAGTTCTCAAATGGCACTGCTGTAGGCTCTGTTTGCTAACTCCTCTTTTCCTTTCCCTTCACAGCATTTTACTCCAGCAAATACGGCTACAAAATGTGTCTAAGGTTGTATTTGAATGGAGACGGGACGGGCCGGGGAACACACCTTCGCTGTTTTTCGTCGTCATGAGGGGAAAGTGTGACGCTCTGCTCAAATGGCCGTTCAGTCAGAAGGTAGGAAGCCATTTTAATAGTTATTCCATCAATATTAATGCACAACACTTGCAATCGGTGGCAGAAATAAGCTCCTCTTCTCCTCCTCTCCTCCTCCAGGTGACTCTGATGCTCCTGGATCAGAACAACAGGGAGCACATCATTGATGCTTTCCGACCTGACGTCACCTCCTCCTCCTTCCAGCGGCCGATCAGCGAGATGAACATCGCCAGTGGCTGCCCACTCTTCTGTCCGCTGGCCAAACTGGCCGGAAAGAGCCTCTTACCTCAGAGATGATACAATTTTCATTAAAGCCATTGTAGACCTTACAGGCTTATAGGGTGTACTGTGGAAGTTACACCAAAAAAAAAAAAATTACACAAAATTAGTGAATAATAACTTTAATAATAATACTAGTAATAATAATAGTAATAATAGTAATAATGTATAAGAAAAATAAAATTTTATCACCACATAGGTGACTATGATTTTACATATTATCACATCATTGCATCCTGAGGGTGTGCAAACTGATGGTCATCTACACTCATTCCAAGGATCCATCTGTAGTGAATAAGTCGATCAACGGTAAGGAGACGAGGCTGCTGAGTCAGAAGAGCTCTTTCAGGACAAAGAGATGTGCAGTCATCTGTTACTATGAACCCTTGGATTGCATCTGTAGATGATAATTTATACCTTTTATATTAGAAGTAGCTTATTATAATCATTATAATACACCTTACTTAGCTTTGTGTTATGTGTGGGGTTTTTTTAAATTTCTCCATCTGTGTTCATTTTAACCAATCTTAGATTACCACCGGCTACTTTTTATACATGGGCCAGATGTGACCAGTAAAAAACAAACAAACACTGAAGGAAATAAATTAAAAAATACCAGTTTATTAGCACTCTGGTGTGGATAGCGTATTACATTTAATCTCATGGAAATAACATAAAATAGAGCCTATGTGAAATAATCCTGTAATTAATACTGAATAACCATAAAAAATTACTGGTATTTAAATATATATATATATATATATATGTACACACTTTTTTTTATTATTTAATCTTAGTTCTACTATTAATTATAACTCCTCAGATCACATCTATCTATACTGTACTCATGAATCATATGAATGTTAGTTTATAATCTTTGTGTTTGAGGGAATGCTGAAGTACCATTTGACTGTTTGGACTAATTGTTGTGCATGAAAAGAGTGCATCATATAGATTTGAACTGTAATGGTTAAAATTTCATATAAAGCATAAATACCAATCATTTCCTTGTTTTTGTTTTTTTCCTCTTTAAGACATCTATGTGTTTTGACATTTTTAAAACCTAAACAGGGTTAATTGATGGTTAAAAATAATAGATGGATGCAGCACTCCTAGAGAAAATAAATGTACTTTATAACATGTGACTCCTGCTCACAAGGATGCAAGTGCCACAAATAGGCTTAAGTCAAAAATATCTTGAGAAATACTTTTGTTTGTAAAAACTCTCCTTCCATTTGTTTGGTTTTGTTCATTTTTCTAAAGCAACCACATGTGAATGTGAAATTCCCCTCTGCTGGCAGGTGATTCCTGTGGTGTGAAACTTCTCCTAAAACACACAAGTGATGCAAACGAGCAACAGCGTCTAAGAGGAAGGCGCTAAAGACAAAATAAAACACCGCAGTGTTAAAAAAAAAAAAAAGACGTTGGCTGTTTGGTAACCTGGTTAATCTGTTTTTTTATGAAGGTAGACATGGTGTACTGTTCCCTTGCCTCATGCAAGGGGAACTCCTGCTATTTCACACATAAAAGGTCAATTTGGTTCACAAAGCGCTCGGCAAGCTGTGAACCCATTCTGTCCTTAACGAGGCAGCTTTTTCAAGTGTGTCAAAATGTACTTTTTGCATTATGGGAAATGTATGAATTTATTTATTTATTTTTAGCTCCTTTGATGGCAGAATATGAACATGCCACCAAATTGCAGTAGCCTGTTGAGTTAAAAGTTATGCTGTCCCACCTGCCTTGTAGAGAAACGTGAAGCCTCCTGATTTGGTGAATCCCCAAATCAACTGAAGCGGCAAAGAGTGAGCAAACCTTTCTCCCCTCAGACCTTGTAAACTTGAAGGCACTGTGCCCAAGCCGACAAGTCCAAATGACGAGTGAAGCATTTCAGTGAAGGACAAATTCACTTGATTTTGCTTCCGTTCAGAATGAATTGTAGTAACTTTAATAACCCTCTTCTTTTTTTTCTTTCCCTACACTATCCAAATAAATTATGACCACACAGCTTCCCAGCAGCAGTAGCTTTGTAGAGCATGCTAACAGTAGTTAAAACGTCAATGTTGAATATATGGTAACCTGTAGTATGTCAGTGTGTTGGATCACGAGTAAGACCAAAACTGAACAGAAAGACACTACTGTGAAATTTCAAGTCAAAGCAGTATACCCCATTTAACCACTGCTAAACCATGTCATCATTTCAATTTCATGTTAGTCAAATTAGCTTACCACATAAAACTTGTGCAAAAAAACTGAAACCACACCAGTCTGATGAAGACCACAAAATGACTTTTTATAAGGGCAGTGATGTTGCTGCATTAGTCATTCAAGTCACAGAGTGTTCTGCAGAGCTCGAGCCTAACCAAAGTTAGCTGTTTAACCTATCGTAGCTTCTTCACCGAGGCTGTGGAAATGCCTCATCATGCTTGAGATAACCCATGCAGTTGGAAAGAACCTACTCAAGGGGACAGCACATACGTGAACAATAAGTATGCAAAGATTGAATATCATCTTGTTCCGAAAGCCCCAAAGTTAGATTCTCAAGTATTTAGACAGTGATGCAGTTTCTAATCTAATCTAATCTTCAAAGTCTGAGACTGTGGGGTCACCAGATGATATCACAACATGGTTTGGCCTTTTTTAACCCTGTTAGGAGTTCAAATGAGATTACCAGTAACTGTTTATCCACTGACCTACACACAGCTATAACTGTTCCACTTTGAGACTGACAAAAACTTTGATGCTGTGATTCTCGCTGATGTCATTTTATGAGTCATGAATAGTCATGTGATAAACAAATGACACAAACTAGATTCTTTACGTCACACAGGGGAAAAAGTACCAAAGTAAATCCCCCTTATTGATCTCAACTTCAAATCCATAAAACTAGTAGCTGTTCTAGACCTCTGAAGCAGTCATAAGATTGAAGAAAATCAAAACACAAATAGTTGAAATTCATGCTAATTTAATTAAAAACACCCACATTTGGTCTCTTTAGTAACTTTAGTAGCAAAGGAGGTGTGCCAAGCCAAACTCTTTGCTGTTAAATCTAATGTTTTTGGAATCCAATTCCAAAAACATTAGGACGCTGTTTAATTTTTTTTTTAATGCAATGATTTGCAAATCTCATAAAGTCATATTTTATTCAGAGTAGAACATGGAAAACATATCAAATGTTGAAACAGTTTTATGAAAAATATTAACTCATTTTGAATTTGATGGCATCAACATGGCTTTATAAAGTTAAAAAAAAAAAAAGAATTTTCTCCTTTTAACAACAGTCCATAAACATCAGGGAACTGAGGAGAGCAGCTGCTGGAGTCTGGAGTGAGGAACGCTGTCCCATTCTTATATGGAAGAGGATTCTAGCTGCTCAACAACTGCTTTGTTGTCTTTTTTCATTTCATGACACACCAAATGTTTTCATACCAAGATATCTCTAGATTGTCTGAATTTTTTGATATTATGTACTGTAGATGATGAGATATACAGACTTTTCAATTTTACATTGAGGAACATTATTCTGAAATTATTCCACAATTTGTAGACAGTTTTGGTTTTTTTGCAGATTGGTGAACCTCTGCCCATATTTACTTCTGAGAAACTCTGCCTCTAAGATGCTCGTTTCAGATTTTCATCCACCATGCAACAGCTTCATTTTTCATTATAATGATCCCAAACACACTGTCAATACAGTAAAAGCATACCTGGATATAAAAAACACACACACACACAATGGGAAGACTATTGTGGTAGCTGATGTTTTACATGTTTGATATTTCATATAGGAGTTTTTACTATTCTAGGGGATATATCCGATATGAAGCTTTGTTCTTAGGTGAGGCCCTGTTTCTCTCTGGGTGGAAAATCTTCCCTTACTTCGTGTCTTGTCTAAATAAGGATGTGTATGTTTAAGATCCACGCATGCTTCCATCAGTAAAGAAATTTAGACACTTAGGCCCCCTTGCGGGACATTAGCCAGATATGGAAATGTTTACATACCAAGTCTCTCACATACACTGAAAACTAGCTGAAGCTGGGTTCTCCATAAGATATCATGTTTGATGCAAACCAAGATGTGGGTGTGGATATGAAGGTATAAAACTCTTGAACTTCCTTTTCTCGGCGGACAGGACGATTGGTTTTTTCTTCTCCCGTTCGCCAACCGGACAAACTTAAGACACTGTTCCTTTTGTAATAAACCATATTATTCATAAGGCTCTGTCTACAACAAGAAGCAACATTATTTGGCGTCACTATCTGTCATGGATTGGCCTCCCCAGAGCCCAGACCTCAACATTACTGAAGCAGTGTGGGACCATTGTGACAGAGAACAAAACAAAAGGGAGCCAACATCCAAAAAAGAGCTTTGAATGTCCCTCAAGAAGCCTGGAGAACTATTCCTGAAGATGACTTAAAGACATGACAAGAACGCTGCCTAACAGTTCAGGCTGCGTTGAAGAATTAAGGTGGTCACACCAAATATTGACTTTCAAGCTTGCTAGAATTGTAGAAACTGTTTTTGCCTTATATACTGCATTTCCATGTATGTTTGCAGATGTTTCAATAAATCGTGGCATCGATTTCCCATTTTGTGTGTATGTGTGTCTTGGTGTGACCTAGGCAGACATTTCAGAGATGAAAGTTGTTTGTTCAATCACAATATACATGCTTCAAGCAAAGGCAAAGGAACCTCATAGCAACAGTGAATGGTGGTGCTGGAAACGTTAGGGGCTGCTTCTGTGCTTTAAGATCATGTGTGGTTCTGAAAGCTGAAGATGAACTGAAAGTGGACCCACCGATTATTATTCAAAACACACTAGCAGGAAAAAATCCATAACGAAGGCTTAAGGAACAGTCTGGACAATAATTTGAATCCAATTGAAATAAAAGGGTATTTCAAACTGGCAGTAGATTCAAGTTAACACTCAACCATCATTTTATTTTATATTAACTGGGGACTAAAAAGCTTTAGATACCAAGGATGTACTTGTTGAATTAAATACATTTAAAAAGCAAAATTTCCTTGCTGTGTTAGCCTGTCCAAATATGTTAAAAACAAAGACAACAGTTACCAGGGGATGTACTTATTTTATCTACATGAGTAATCAGTAAGTGACAGTGACAAGTCCAAGTCATACAGAAGCTGAAAAAATATGTGTATGTAATATGTGTCTATTTTCAGATTTGACTGCACAGGAGTGTGAATGACTCTGGAGAAGATTCAAAGCGCATCAGGGTCGGTCTCTATGCTACATAAACTGTCAAAGAGTTTCAAAAAGGCAATAATAAGAAGGCTCTGCATGTATCAGGCTCTCTGTCCAAAACCTTGAATCAAAAACTGCATGAGAAACCAAAATTGTATTAGTAGAAAAGAATATCAGTCTGACACATTTTCAGTTTTCTGGACTTGCTGGGCATGCTTTTTATTAAAGTGGAGGGTTTTTTCTTTGTTTTTGTTTTTTTTTTTTAAAAAGAACACAAGCTAAAAAATGATCATGAGGATGGAACCGGAGGCAAAACAACATGACAACATGAAGAAAGATGTGAACGGGAGCTCAGGAGAAAGTTCATGACTTATTACACACATTTCAGAAACATGGAAAACACTACTCAGTTGAGGAAATCTGCTTGTTGAAGTGTTGAATTCACAGGGGGTTCTGAAAAGTCGACAAGTGAAACACTGCCCAATCACAATTAAAGCAGTTTTTAACAAGTCACATCCTCCTTCAGCACGCATCTGCATGGAAATGTAAATAAGGACTGAGTAAAGTACCTGACCCTTGTGCTGGTTAAACTGTAACTATAGTCATGCGTCACTTTTTGTTTTGTTTGTTTTACTCTGAGCATTACCAGTAAAAGCACCTCGGAGGGGACTTAAAAGTATGATGTAAATACACACAAACATTTCAACAGGTTTTGACCAGGCTTTCAAAATGAGTCCATTAATCCTTTATACCTTCTATCTGGATCTATTAAAGCGTTCTGATCTATTGCTTCTCATCAATTCAAATCAATCAAATTTTAATAACATTAGCCAAACCATTTTTAGTGCAAAACATTTGTAAATTTAATTTCAATTTGAGTATGGGGCAGCATTTGTGCAACCTGAAATCTCAATGAAACTCCACCTAGTAATTTAATTTTTATATCGCTGCTCTGCTCTGTGTGAAATTTGTGGCACTGGTATATAATGTAAGTTAAGGTGAACTGCCAATCCACCGAATAGCTTTATTGCAGCACATCACTATATATTTTAATTATAATTTTCTTTTTTAAATAAGCGATTTCAAAAGTTAAATTCATGCTACAATAAAATAATGATCCAACACCACCTTCCAATCCTTAAGGAGATTTAGCGTAAATAAATAAATAAGTAATGTAATTGTTTGTTTAGCAGTCTATGGACAAACTAGAGGGTGGCAGGTTGGTGATGTGTTTCATTTAAAACTAACAGGAGCAGTGGAAGCTCTAGGTCCACTAACTCAAATAAGAAGGCTCTATATGGGGGGGGGGGGGGTGTTAAACTACTTCAATTCTTAGCGAGGTGTTAAAATAAATGGTGCAGCGATGCTAAAGAATGATAAGGGTTAAATACAGTTTGTACATTATTATAGATCCAATAACAATCAACTACCCAAACAACTCTTCTTCACAGCTATGCTTCACGCTAGCTGTTCCTTTTATATTAAACTGCTCAGTAATTCTACATCAATATAATAGTGATAGATCATTTCAGGTGCACGAAAACAACAGGATGTGATATCATTAAAACCAAAGTAGACTACATTAAATGCAGCTCAAACCCCCTTTTCCCTTTATGCTTTTTTTTTTTTTTTAAATATAAATCTTTGAGAAAAGAGGTTATAAGGAAATTTTAACTCAAGACATCAACTGGATATACCCGCTGATAGGAAAAAACATTTTGGAACTAATTCTCAGTTGCACTCTGCCCTAAAGGAGGAGGACCTTTACATACATTTGTACGTCACAAGAGTCCTGCGTCCAACCTGCTTAGACACAACTTTACAGTTAAAAACGAAGAAAAAAAAATAAGGACAACAACCATCTTTCGGGGGTGCATTTTGGGACATCTGTCTTTATGTGTCAGCTCTACATCTCTCTACATCTCTATCTGCCGTAACGTTGCATATCATTTCTGTCTGCAGTCATTTCTGTTGGTGCAACAGCGCTCCCTTGTGTTTAGGTCTGAGCCGGCCTCTCGTTTCCTGTCGGCTCAGTCAGTCACTGCTCTCGGTCACAATACCGTGAGCTCAAGCAAAAACAACAGACTGTGCCCACGTTGCACATATACATAGAGTGTGTATATATTCATACCACAGAGGGAAAAGATCAAACTTTCCTCACCATGCTCCCACCCGCTTCAAGTATTTTCCAACCTGACTCATGGTTTCCCGTTGATGCAGGAGTTCTTGCTGCGGCTCAGCCAGGACGGCAGGAGGCTGCGAGACCTGGGCGGCCGGACGGAGGCTTGCGCGAGGCGGACCATTCGCGGTGAACGCCACACTTTAATGGTAGAGTCGTCACTGGCAGACAGCAGCAGCTCCTGGTCCGCGGGGCTGAACGCCACCGAGTTGACCACGTCGTCGTGTGCCAGACGTGCCAGGCAGATGTTGTAGTGGCGGTCCCAGATGTAGCCGTGCTTGTCTTCTGCTCCACTACAGGTGGGAGATTGGAGGGTAAGTCAGTGTGGTTATGAAAGGAAATCATTTTAACACTGCTTTAGTGTGTAAAAATTTTGAACTGAATATCAATTAATCTGCTAAAAGGTTTGTTTCTAAAAAGCTGCAAAAGAGCTCAAACTGACAAACACATGAATATATTTACTTTTCTACAAAATAAATCCAAGACAAAAGCTTGTTTAATAAACTACTCAAAGAATTCATCCAAATCATCACTTAAATATTCTCACTTCATCTTGTGCTGAGTAGTTTTACCTCATCAATGTTTAAATCATTAATAAACAGTAAATAGTGTGTTTAACCCTAGAACACTAATATCGGGTGATTTTCACCCATGTGAAAGTGATACAAAACTCATGTTAGCGTTCCAGGGTTAACAAAACTGTGTTATATAATATTTCTTTTAAACCATTAATCCTGCAGTTTTACAGTCACTCAAAGTTCAGTATTTAAGTTATTTCTCAAAACAGAAACAAATATTAGCAACCCCCCAAAAACCCTTAAACAATCAGCTCTGATATTGATGCTGATAGTGGCTCTGTGATGTTCACATATGTGGCTAACACACGAAAGCTTGCCGGTTCAAGACTGGGAGGAGGAGACACAAACCCGGTCTCAGGGGTGGGCTTTATCTGGTGTGAAATCTGAGCCAAATCAAACTTGCAGTTCCATCCACTGTGGTGACCCCTTGGGAAATGCAACAGCAACTAGAAGTACCCTTTATATGATACTGATCTTGGGTGTCAATGCAAGCAACATGACACATCTTCTTGGCTGCTCCCTACAGCAGGTCATCTGCCTCCTTCCATCCGCCTCTGTCATGAACCTCCTCTGAGGTCCTTCTCTTTCTTCCTGCCTGGCAGCTCCATCTTCAACATCATTTATCTGATATATCCACTATCCCTCCTCTGAACATGTCCAAACCATCTCATCCTTGCCTCTCTAACTTTGTCTCCAAACCGCTCAATCTGAGCCATCCCTCTGATGTACTAATTTCTAATCCTGTCTCTCCTCGTCCCTCTCAACTGAAATTTTAGCATCCTATGGCAAATAAAGGTACTTATACATGTAGTGGGTGAATAATATAAAAGCTACTTTTGAAAGTGGATCATTTTTATAGTGGCATAGGTGTGGGTGGAAAACGTCTTCATGATGACACCCATCACACTGAACAGATTCTTCCTGATTTCAAAGCAATATTTTGTTTCCATGTCATTGTTTTAGTTTTGCTCAAACTCACGACTGACAAGTCCTAAATGTAAACTTTGAAAACTTCAACATCTGAAAGCACAGTCTTCATTCACACAAACTGTCTGATCATTGTTTTAAACTCGTGAACTCGCACACACCGGCCTGTTAGTAGAAATAACATCACGTACAATCGAGATGTGCCAGAACAAAAAAAAGGGAATTTCTTACATAATGAGCAGTGAAATAGTGAGCAACTTTAACAACACTATACCCTAAAGTATCACTTCCCTTTTGATTTCCCAATGGAGAGTGGCTGCATCTGAGCCTGAAAAGCTGCATCTGAGGAGTCAAATATTTTGGGGGGCAAAAACACACACACCTGGCAACAAAGTCTCTGCTGACATCGAGGAAGATGAAGAAGCACTCATCGTTAGGCGTGAAAGCTCGGTGAGCGCGCAGACTTCTTCTCTCCTCTCTCAAACTCTTCAGGTCAATCACGTGCAGGTCGATCTCCTCGGCAATGGGAGGCGGAGACATAGGGTCTGAGATCACACATCCGGCTGGCCAAGCCCGGCTATTCACATACAGGTATCTGATCATTGGCAGTGGAAAAGTGAATTCAGTGTCATTATGCTACCCTACAAAGTTGATACAGGACACAGACTGATTTTGGAACCAGGCTGCAACAATTTACTCTCATTTAAACACACTGAGACCATTTCTTTATGGGCCCCACCTTAAAACAGCCATAAATACAAAACAACAGTGTATTTCAGATTTGTGTTTCCCAGTTGATTACCTGTGGTCTGGAGAAAGACCCATGCCAATGATGTGACCGTGGATATCAATAACATGGTCTAGGGAATCAAAAAACTCATCTGAACTTCGCTCTTCACCGAGAACCGGACCCGATGTGGTCATCTGCTCAGGCTTGATTCGCTTAATGCCTGGAAACAAAGAAGCTTCCACGTGAGAGATATCTGACACAATTTTAAGAATGTGTGACAGTGTTTTTTTAAATCAAATCTGCAAGCTTGTGTTTTGTTTGTTACCTATCTGGTGAGGAGAATACGTAAGGCTGCCGGTGGTGAAGAGTAAGTATGTTTTGTCTTCCTCCCCAGACTCAGAGGGCTCAATGATGCTGGGGTCAGGGGCCTTGGTATAGGCTCTGCCCATCATCTGAGCCACCTGGGTCTCAATCTCCAGCTCCTTCTGCCCCACATTTTTCCGGCTCTGAGAGGGAGAAAAGCAAAAAAAAACAAACAACCCAAAGTCAAATGAAGAATGAAATAAGCTCAAAAAAGTGAACAGGAGGCCAAATGGATTTTTATATCTAAAGCACATTACATGTATAACATGTTCCAGTCCCGACATGGTTGGCTGAGGGAGACGAGGTGTGGTGAGGCCATGACTTTTTGCTCCTCTCTGACGGTCTTCATCTTCTTCCTGTTCCTCTTCTTCCTCGCTCCCCGATGTTCCCAGATCAAAGAGGAGAGGCTGTTGTTGCAGCCCCTTCTGCCTTCTGGCCTGAGATTGAGCTTCATAGTCCAACACCAAGTCTGGGTTATCATGACGTCGACAGTGGGCTACCATCACTGTGCGAATGGTGCTGGCATTGATGTTTTGGATCTTGAAAAGGCGCTTGACCACGTTGACATTCTCTGATTCGATATCCTGTTGCAGGAAAGGAAAAATATAAGGAAGACAAATTGTTCTGAAAAATGTTTCTTTACTTGTCGTTTTTCCCTGGAAACCCACCACTGCACACGCTCGCACATATTCAAAACTACGAGTGGCTCAGTTTAAATGAATTCGCTGAATATGCAGTGTTTTGAAATGTGTGAATCTATGACCTAAATCAGACCATGAAAGGTCCTATTAATATGCACTTAATAAATCTGAATCACATGTCCAGCTGTTACACTGGTTCTCACTCAAGCAGCAACATCTGGGCCTGAAGAATCAAGCTACCACAGAAGGTCCAAAAGCTGCAGTTCCTCCACTGGCCACTTGAGGCTGGTTCCAAAAGAAGAGCCAACCCATGAAGGACTGCCATGCTAAAAACCCAAACTTTACAACAGAAATAAACATGTTTACAGCATGCAACAGTTTTTCTGAGATTGACTGAAAGAAGCCTTTGCAAAGGGATCAATACCACACAAACAGTCTTCACACTGGCATTTGAGGAAAAATAACACTTCCTTTATACTCGTGTGGATACAATCTTTCACCAATCAGCTGTATAAACTTTTTAACCCTTACGGTCATGTAGCCACCAGCCTGATAGCACAGATGGAAAGTTCCTCACGACCTTGAACACAGCTTACAGTTACCTCCTTTCTATCTTTGCGCAAACCCTTCATACAGGAACATTGCTTCTTAAAAAAAAGTAACAATACCAACAGAACACAGAGGTTAAATCAGGTTAAACTCAAATTTTCCACTACACTACAAACACTATGCTAATTTCCCACTTTTTGACAACTGCATGTCAGTTTTTAACAACAATATTAAGGCTACAGTTTATGGTCTCACCTGGAAGGCTTTATTGAGCCAGAGCACAGAGCAGGACGTCATGTTGCCTATCCAGTGCAGGTTTCCAGAGATCAGGTGGGTCTCATTCAGCCAGCAGCCAAACACATCATACGGTTTTGTTCCTGACCCGCGACAACAATGTGTAATTTTCTGTAGCGGTGCATCATATGGGAAGAGAGTCACAGAAATTAACACATTAATGAACAAATACACTGACAGAAACGTGCTTTTAAGAGAGGCTTCCCATGTCTGTCAGCTTGATGTGTAATTCTGAGCACAATCTCATAGTTGGATAATGAAGTTAGGTGCAAGCTCTTACATCTTTAAAAGTGACCAAAATTATCATTTAACAGAGAAGTTCACTCAGAAATATAATCAATAATCACACAATATACAAATATCTATTTTTTCTTCCTTTGAGCTTAACTATGTTATTCAAATCATGTTAAGTCTGCAGATAATATATACTGTATATACTGATGTTCTAGAGATTTCAAAAGGAACTTTTTCATATTTCCTACCTAGACTGATGACAGCAATTTCCCCTGATGACGAGTGGTGTGGTCCCAGGTAGACACCTGAGACAAGCAGCAGGCTGTCATCAGCGTTGAACTGGGAGAATTGGGTGTAGCCCCAGTTAAACTGCCGCATGCTGGAGCTGTGCACCAAGGAGATATTACCATCTGGACGCTCGGTGTCCCACAGCTGCAAACAGGAAGAGAGACAACTTATAAGTAGGTGAGTGTGGTCATCAAGAAGCTCGCTCATATTTAAGGGAATTCTTCATGTTCTTCTTCAACATTGGTTAAAAGGAAATGATGTGCAGGAATGGATACTAATAAGATTTTACTGATAACAGTGCCACTATCAGTTCAGCTCACATGACTCATTTCTTAGCAAATCCTTTGTTGATTCCTTATCGATATTTTGCGAGAAAGACAGATCACCTACACCTGCACCATCAGTGCAACTGTTTTGGCATCTCTGACTGAACCGTGCAGAAACGCAGAGTAGACAAAGCACCTGGACGTGACTCAGGTGTGCAAAACTGCTGCGAGTTTCACATAATTTTCTTCACTGTACAACTTTCCAAAAAAAGAAGAAGTAAAAAAAGGAGTAAACAAAGAGTTGATGAACTTGGTGGTATATAAGTCTAATTGGTCCCCATTTACATAAAAACTCGTTAGACTCAGTGAGACATCACAAGTGGTGAAAACTACTCGATATTTTCTTTGCACCACTGTAGTCACACATGAGACTGATCACTGTTAGCTAAATAAACAAAATACCAACATGGATATTTATAATTAATACAAACTATACCAACAGTATTTTCCCCAAATAGATAAAAACAAATATTTTGTGTTAGTTGGTGCTTTGATGCATTCCTCTTTTTCCTTTTGCCCATTTGACTTTTTCTATCCATGAAGGTATAGATTGCTTGGGTAATAATTCAGTTGTTAACAAATTTTTGTGAGGACTGCTGTGTACTTGTACTTTATAGGCTGCAGTAATACTATGTATTTGGACAGTGTGAAATGAGAAACTTCTGACTCAGAAAACCTCTTGAAGCCGTACCCTAAACCCCACAGCTATTTTTCACTTACTGAGTGATTTGCTTGCACTGTTTTTGCCATTTTGCTGTTGTTGTTCTGTAATGAACCTATCAGCTACTAAAGAATAAACCAGAGAGGCTTTAAAACTGGTGAGTGTCACCAGAATTTTGATTTGCAGTCATAAAACAAGAAGCTGTTGTAACACAAATGTACTTTGTTCAGCCTGCCCCAAGTTCCCCATGCTCGACAAGAGTCCTGGCCTGAACAGACTGAACCGAGTCACAGTCCAAGCATCACAAACTGGCAACACAGGGTCAACACAGGAAGTGATATGCAATGCTTTAGTGCAACATGTGAATAGAGCCCAGCCTTGAAGACACAACTTCTGAAGTACACAAATGTGTGAGGTCCCAATTAAAGTTGCTTGCCTAAATCTCAATCCTAGGTAGCATAGTTTATTCTATTACACAATCGTCCTGGTAAATCTTGTTGAAACGAAGCTCTTCAGCCTCCTATCAATCTAAGCTGGGTAGCTGAAAGTTCCTTCTGTGCATGTGAGCAGATTAAAATAGCTTTTCTACTTACAATTTTTAAAATCTGATCACTCGCTCTTCATATCTCTCCTGCTTCCTGACACACAGTCAATGCCAAAAATTGAGCAAAATGACATTTACTCTGATGAGTAAAATACCTAAAATTGCCTAAAAATATTCTCTTGTCATCCATAGACCAACAGCAACCTCAACAGTACGTTTTACCTTAACAGTGCAGTCTTTTGAGCAGGAAGAGAAGCGGTGACCCCTGTGAGAGAAAGCCAGGTGGAGGACTTGGTCGCTGTGCTCTCTCAGTGTTTGAACCTCCACACAGGGGATGCAGTCAAAAAGACGCTTGAACTCCCTGTACCATGATACGGCCGCTGCACAGAGGTAGGTTTTGGAAGTAATGAGACGAAGTTTACGTAGTAACTAAATTCCTCTCGGAAACAAATGATTAAAGATATTTACCAGGGTGCCGGGGTACTGCGCGGGGGATGCGGTAGTAGCTGTAGAACAGCTCCCTCCACAGGAACTCATCTCTGGACACGGCCAGCCATTGACGGCAGGTCAGGCCAGCTCTCAGCACAGCATCATGGGGCAGACGCAGAAAGATCTCCAACACCAGGCTGTCTGGCAGAACTGGGCCACACTCCATCCTAACATCCTGAGGAACACATACACGCAACAAAAACAGTGTTGTGCAAAGGTTTCAGGCACAAAAAGTGCAAAAAAGACAAGACTTTTAGAACAGGAAGCCTTTTGGTTTCATGTTTGAGCAGCCTTTGTCTGCAAGCAGTTAGAAGAAAAATCTGCTAGGAGACCAAAACAGGGATCACATTTGTCAATGTGCATCATCAAAGCAGGGAAGTCTTGGCTCAGATATCTCTGGCCTGGAAATAATGACCATTTTCCCAAGAGAGAAAAATCAGCAGGAACTAGCTGATGGGTTCCCAGACTGATATACATATGGTAAGAATGCTTAATTTGTCCCTGTTGTTGTTAACAAAAAAAAATGTTTGGGCTCATACCAAAGAGGTTTGGCCGCCTACCCACCAGAGGAAAAAATCACAAGGACAGTGATCAAAAGTATTTGTAACTACTTTTTAAATGGGATTCGTGGAGCCTATCCCAGCTGTCACAGGGGCGAGAGGTGGGGTACACCCTCGACAGGCTACTAATCCACCTCAGGAGCAATGCAAATTAAATTATAAATATATTTCTGATTACTAAATGGTCAGAAATTAGAGGAAAATGCATAGACTTTTAACTAAATGCAGCCACCCTGCAAAATCCCATCTTGAGCCAGAAAAAAGCCTGGATATACATTTCCTGTGAGCTTGTTTCCACTCTACATTAAAGCTTTTCAAACATTTTTATGATTGCACCATTCAATTGAATGGTGCAATCATAAAATGAAATTTTGAGATGTCTTCTGCATGTTTTACACACATTAAGATCTCAGCAGATATTACTGAGCTAATCACTCGCATTTTAATCAGTCTTCAGTCCATACCTAAACTTTGGAAAGCTGCCTGAGTTTTCCCCATATTTAAAGATGGAGTTCCATCAGTGTTGAGCAATTACAGTCCAATCTCCAAGCTTTCAGTCCTCACTAAGATCCTTGAATCTCAGGTAAATTTTGCAGTTTAAATGATTTTTACCTGATAATATTTTAAGTGATTTTCAGTCTGGTTTTAGAACTGGATAATCTCATAGATGCCCTGGACAGGAAACAGCATTAAGTGGTTCTTAAATTATCTTGTTAACTTGCTGATTCAGATAATGTATAAACATTATTAAACTTGGTTCTAATCTGCTGCTAAGTCTCTTTTGCAGTGCTGGAATGTTACTAGAACACAGAACACACATCAAGAAAACCTGTTCAATCAATAAAATTATTTCACTTTAATCTGCAAACTAAAGTGATATTCACATCTTTATTAGGCTCTGTGTCAGTAACATTTAATGTTTAAATGCACCCAGTTTAACGTTTCGGAGCTTTATGGTGCAGCAGTCACTTCAGAAGGAAACAGCAGCACAGAGAGCGCACTAAGCAACAAAATTATTAACTTGAATGATTCTATCTCACTATGTTAATTGGTGATTCTAAACTGCCCCTAGGTGGGAATGTGAGTGTGAATGGTTGTGTCTCTCTGTGTTAGCCCTGCAACAGGCTGGTGACCTGTACCAAGGTGTACCCTGCCTCTCGCCCTATGACAGCTAGGATGACAGCGGCTCTGAAAAGAATAAGCGGAAGAAAAAATGGATGGAAGGAATTATTTTACCTTTGTACGCTAAATCACCAGATTAACAATTTATTGTAGCGTTAATCTCTCTCCTATTCGTAAGAGTGTTGAATTTCACTGTTGTATTTATCATCATCTGATAACATCTCTGATTGGAGAAGGCTGTGCTCATAGGGCTCATTTTGTGTAGAAGAGGAAGAGTCATATGACTCGTGAAACACCCCTTTTTATGTAAGCGCCTGAGGCAGAAAGCCCTGCTTAACAGAACGTTGGTAACCACCATCGTGGATACCCATCACCTCTAACTGGGCCTTTAGGTTTTATCGAGGTAATATAAAGCTACGTTGAAATTCCTTCATAGTATACTCCTCTGTTCTCCCTTTTAAAAGAGATGTGATCTCAAATCTTACCTCCAAATCGATCAAACGGTATCTTTAAGAACTTTTAGGTCTCCACTATAACATAAAATAAAGGCCTTTAAGTTCAAACCTACTTTCACAGCACAGGTGTGTAAGGATCTGTCACCCAACAGGCTGACATTCAGCAATGGATCAAAGCATATTCACTACTCTATAAAAGACACACTATATAAAATACAGAAGCTTCTATTCTGACACAAGTCAGCAGAGACATGAATTTTGTTTTGTTGTTTTTTACCATAAATTGTAAAACAAACAAAAAGAAATACAGTTTCAATGTTTACCGATTTTGCATGAACACCAAACCGAATAATAAGCATCTAAACAGACGTTTGACTGCTGACTTACTGATTACTCACAAAGAAAAAAAAAAACACCACCACTCCAGCCACACTTTTTAAAGCAAACAACTAAAACCAGTCAGGATGCTGCATATTTTTGAGGCTTCAGGTCTAATGAGACTATCTGAAGCCAGACAGCTGTTGACAGCTGGTTTCAAGGCACAGACAGCACCCCATTAAGGACATCATCACTATACCAGTGAGCCTACAACTGTTTTCTTCCTTACAACCCGCATTATTTTCGGGATTTTAAAAGAAAAGGAGAACCGATTATGTATGCCGAGTCCTGCTCACTGCAGCTGGAACAAGGCCATGTTAGCGTGGCATTTCCTTGTCTCAAAAAGGCGTAAAATGTAAAACTTTACGTGAACTTAAGTTTTTAAAAATGTAATCAGTACCCTCCCCAACTCTTGAGCAAACGTCCTCAGCTCTTCTCTGAGTGACCGTCGTGAGAAGATGGCCTAACATGGACATTTTTGTCGAGTACTATGTTTACACTAAAAACAAACCACTCTAGCCTTCGTCCTCACAAACTAGATATCCACATAAATATGTGATAACCAGTATATGCCTGTATTTTTTCTGGTCTATGTCAGTAAAGAGTTTAGTTTACAGCTACATAATATAACTATGAAGCTAGCTATAAGCGAGCTAACTTGTTAAGAAAACAGCTAGCTGTTAGCTGACATTTGTTTTTAACTTTTAGCTGCGCCCGGCAACACTCAATGCTGACAGAAAAACTGCTAATTTTACACCTAAAATAGGTGTCGAATAGGTTAATGAGCCTCGCTTCATACAGGCTTGATGACACAAACTGGGACCCACCTGCTGGATCAAAGTATGTTGGAGAGAAAAATCCAACAGCTAGCCAGCGCTAAAGGCTAGCCGCAGAAAATGACAACAAGCCTTCAGCAGCTACGAGGCGGCCAGACGCTGCTAATGGATCACAGAATAATCGATGCATCTCCGGAGACGCTTGAACGTCTTTAGTTTGCAATCAAACAGGATAAAGATTTAAAAGTAAAAATAAAGACTGGATTAAAGAATGACTGCAAGTAATCACAAGATTGTTATGTTTAAATTGGCAATGAGGTTATTTGGTACTATTTTATCAGCTTGTTGATGCTAATAGGGATTTTTTTTTAACCTCTGTAACGAACCAAAAATCAAAAAAAAAAAGAAAGACAGTTATTCAAAAGCAAAGCAGTTCAAACACATTCTTATTGATATTACTAAAACAAACCTATGCTATTTGACTTCAGAACAAAAATGACTTCAAATACAGTAAAGCTAATTCAATCTGTTCAGCATTTACAGTTATTTTATGATTCATATCATCATCATGTGGTTAAAGTTACTTCTCCTCTAGCATTTATAGTATATATATATATATATATATATATATATATATATATATAATTCCTCACTGGCCCTGTAGGCGGTTTTTGCTCCTCCAAGCCTGCGTCCTAGGCCTGGGAGCTTGAGGGT
The DNA here is from genome assembly GCA_024447675.2 of Pterophyllum scalare. Taxonomy (NCBI): domain Eukaryota; kingdom Metazoa; phylum Chordata; class Actinopteri; order Cichliformes; family Cichlidae; genus Pterophyllum; species Pterophyllum scalare. The sequence continues at coordinate 28,539 of JAMQGT020001273.1, read as the reverse complement.
CCTGGGCAATATCTTAGCTGTTCCTAGGACTGCGCTCTTCTGGATAGAGATCTCGGATGTCGTTCCTGGAATCTGCTGGAGCCACTCTCCCAGTGTGGGGTCATTGCCCCTAGTGTTCTGATAGGTATGTGGATGTTGCAGCTTTCCGAGTGGCCTCTTCATAGTTCCCATTTGCCTGCAGGATTCCAAGGTACTTGTAGCTGTTCTCAGTGTCTGCAATGTTGCCTTCTGGTAGTGCAGTCCCCTCAGTTCTGACTACCTACCCTCTCTTTGTCACCATCCGACTACACTTCTACAGTCCAAATGACATTCTGATGTCATTGCTCTAGATCCTAGTGATGTGGATCAGTGAATCAATGTCTCGTTCACTCCTGGCATACAGTGTTGATGTCATCCATGTACAGGAAGTGGCTGATATTTGCACCATTCTGTAGTGAGTATGCGTAGCAAATCTTGTTAATGAACAGGGTGAGGGGGTTCAGGCCTATGCAGAACAGCAGTGGAGACAGAGCATCTCCGTGGTAAATCCCGCACTTAATGTTGACTTGTGCAGCTGCCTTGAAGTTGGCCTCTAGTGTTACTCTACACATACCCATTGAGTTCCTGATGAAGGCTCTTAGGGTCCTGTTGATCTTGTATAGCTCTAGGCCCTCCAGGTGTGTGAGGCATCAAGTCATGGGCTTTCTTGTATTCAATCCAGGTGGTGCACAGGTTGGTCAATCTGGTCTTACAGTCTCGAGTGACTGCTCTTTCTACCAGTAGAGTAGCTGGTGTTTTGCTCCTCTGCTGTTACAGGAAATACAGCTTGTTGTACTTCTTAGGCACCCCTTTCTGCAGCTCTGACATCTGGCTAATGTCTCTCTGTGCTACCTTGATGTTAGCCTGTAGTCTTCTTTTTCATGGAGGGTACTGCTCCTTGTGGCTGATCTTATCTTTCAAGTCAGCTGCTCTGGCATTCAATGTACCAGTTGTTCTTCAATTCAATTATATTTATATAGCACCAAATCACAACAAACAGTCACCTCAAGGCACTTTATATTGTAAGGTAAAGACCACACAATAATTACAGAGAAAATCTCAACAATTGTGTTTTTTGTTTGATATTCTGTCCGTCTCCAGTAAAATGAAACTACCATGAAAATTACAGACTGTACATATTTTTGTAATTGAGCAAACCTACAAATTCAGGGGATCAGTTATTTCTCTCACTGTAAATATTTGGACAGTGATACATTTTTGCAGTTTTACCTCTGTACACCACCACAGTGGGTTTTAAATCAACCAATCAAGATGTAACTGAAGTGCTGAGTTTTAGCTTTAATTCAAGGGGTTTAACTAAAGTTTTGCATTAACTGTTTAGAAATGGCAGACATTTTTATACATGGTGTACTGTGTATAAAAATGTTTGTTGTTTCTAAACAACTGATGCTAAATTTTTATTAAACTCTTTGAATTAAAGATAGAAGTCTGCACTTCAATCACACATTGATTATTGGGTTTTAAATCTGCTGTATTTATGGACCTAACACAGTCATGTACTTACTGCTTTTGTTGTGAGGACACAAATCTGTTTAGAGTACAGACCCAGTTCACGTTGGTTAGGTTTAGGTAAGGTAAGTAGTAATTATGATTACTGTGAATCTTCAAGAAATTAGTGTTTCCCAATGTCTTTGTCTACAAAGCGATGGGAGCACAATAACAGCAACACCTACACACACCTACACACACCTACACACACACACACACACACACGCTCATACACAAACAATGTAATCATTTTGATAAATGCAAAAGAAAACACTAATCAGCTCTCAGATTCATGTTGACACGATCACAATTGATCACAGATTAAGAAAATGCTGCTTTTATGGCTGATTGGAAAATATTCCTTCAGTGAGTATAACATAAATTACAAGACACACATATATATACCACCCATATATAAAATCATTTACATTAGCATTATTTTCATGCCCATGAAGTAAACTGATGATGGGACAATGAAAGAACAGTAACAGGAGGTTCTTGGTAAGCTGACACTCCAGTGAGTATCAGTCAGCGGAGCACTGACTGAAAAGTAGCTGTGTCATTGGCTTGTGCTCTCAGTGAACATATAACACTGACTACTGACCAGCTACACCAGATCTGACACTCCCAGACTGACGAGTGGAGAAAACAACGAAGTGGAGCCATGCTGTGACTGATATTCTCTGGTGAGATTTTTAAACTTCTTCAGAATTTTAATTCTTAAACATTATTATTTTGTAATAAAGCTCTTTTTAAACAAGGTGAGCAATTAATTTTCCTTTGGATATGCAACCTTTCTTTTCACTGATGACTTTTTTTTTAATTGAAGACTTAAAACATAGAAATGCATCCTGGGTTAATGCATTAATGGTGTCTGTTACACTTGATAGAGATGGGATCAGTTTACCTGCTGCACCATTAGCTCACCAGAAGAGGCTAGACTAATACTGCAAACAGATAAGACACTAAATAAAATTCCTGTCCTCCTTTAGCCTTGCACAATGTCGCTGCCTGGATAGTTTCTTGCTGTGGCTCCTCAGCAAAGGATGGGACATCATCAGGAGAGGCATACCAGTGTAAAGGTGCTCATCAATGGGTAACGTGGTATTGTTTCAGAATAACAATCTACAGAGTTCTCATGAACAAGCTGTTTTGCTTGTCTCACTGTGCAGGAGATAAAGTGTGGACAGTGTCTAATGATGCAGCACCATCCACTCAAAAGCCTTCCTAATCCATCCCAGCAGTGCAGACAGGAAAGATGCTCACATTTTCTCCAACTGATCACCCTGCAAAGGTTTTAATCTCTGCTTCGGTCTGGATCTGTGTTGCTCTGTGCTTGCTTTAATGATGACTTAACTGAAAACTCCTGTTTGGGAAGTTGGCTAATGTCTGACAGCTGGCAAATACAGCAGCATCTGCAGAGTCAGTCAGAATGTCATGTCACATCGTCGCTGACTCAAATGAAGAGTTGCATGTTGTTTGTATGTAACAAAAGTAAATAAAAACTTAACAAAAGTGTTTCTCAGTGTGTCTCCAGTAAAGCTTCACTTTACCAGTGTTGTGTCAAAAAATGAAGTGATTTCCAATGTTTGCCAAAAAAAAAAAATAGACAGACTGTCTGACATCACTTATCTCACATGAATGATATCAAGTCATTTTGAGTCAGAAAGAAAATTCCTGTCACAAATTAGAAGCTGCAGTTTTTGGCAAAGTAACTTTGATAGGTGCTGTCATAAAATTAGAATATCATGAAAAAGTTGATTTATTGCAGTAATTCCATTAAAAAAATGAAACTTGTATATTATATTCATTTATTACACACAGACTGATATATTTCAAATGTTTCTTTTAATTTTGATGATTATAACTGACAAGTAATGAAAACCCCAAATATTCTAATTTTATGACCAGCACCTGTAATCCTTTATTTATCTGGGTCAAAAGTCTCAATAGGATTAAAAATTTTCTTTTTCAAGAGAGGCAGCAGCAATTACAACAGATATAACATATTCCATAATGATATTTTAAGTGGCCAAAATGGATTCATTACACAGTAGAACACAGAGTAGGTCCAGTAATGCAGAGTTATGACAATGCTTTACACAGTAGGTTATTTATTTATCTCATATATAACCCCTTTGTAAATCCTATTTATTACAGTCTTTAAAAAAAGACAGCTGAAGAACTGTGCAGAACAAATAAGTAACATGTTTTATGATATATTTCCCATATATTTGGAGCAGAGGAAAGTCCCCTGGCTGTGGACTCTGGTCTATTTTAGTCCCTGTGGCTAAATGTAGCACACCCAAACAGCTTAATGACCTCAGACCAGTAACTCTGGCTTCACTGGTGATGAAGCTGAACTGTTAAATCAGGTACAGGACTCTCTAGAGTCTAGACCCAGTGCAGCTCATTTACATTGGCCGGGAGGACCGTAGAGGATGCTTGCATCACTTTCTTGAGGGCTTTGGGACTCACACTAGACTTTTATTTGTGGACTTCTCATCTGCTTTTAATACTATTCAGCCAAATGTTTTAGCCCAGAAACTGCTGAGTGATTCTGACATTGATTTTAATCTTGTATGCTGGATTGCAGACGTTCCTCAGAGGGTGGGAGTGAATGGCACACTGTCCAAGTGTCATTTCTCCTCCACTAGCCACCCTCAAGGATGTGTTCTGTCGCCTCTGCTGTACATTCTTGTATGTACACCAACGACTGTGGGAGCCAGCATACAAAGAGGTATATCCTTAAATTCACAGATCGCACAGTCATCATTAGTCAGCTAAATACTGATAAAGATAAAGATGGGCCAGTGGTGGTAGAATAGTCATAGTCATAATTTGACACCAATGTGGGAACTGTGGTCAAAAAAGAGCCATTGAAGCCTGTACTTTTTGAGGAAGTTACAGGTTTTCACTGTGGGTAGAAAAATTCTCTCTTTTTTATAAGTCTTTTGTTGAATCACTTTGACATCTTCCATTATTGCCTGGTTTGGAGATGTTAGAACCATGGACAGTATAAACTTGAACAAAGTTGTGAGGGTATACAGCAAAATAATAGGCATACCACAGTCCTCACTATCTGCTACATATGAGCAGCAGGTAGTGCAAAAAGCCACAGCTATTGTGGAGAGCCAGACCCACCCCCTGCAGAGAGAATTTGAACTGCTTCCTTCGGGCTGCAGATGCGGAATACCATCAGTAAGGTGTGATAGGATCAAAAACTCCTTTGTTCCCTGTGCAGTAGCATTTTAAAATCAGCTAATGTGGCATTTGTACCCTACTTTGTAGCATTTTAATGTTTTTTTAAATAAATAAATTTTAATGTGATTGTGGATTGAATTTTTTTTTTTTTGATTGTTGTGTATTCTTTTTTTGTTGTTTTAACATAGTTCTTTTTCTTTCTTGAGAGTCTGTCTGTAAGCCAGGTTTTCCAGTAAATGACGGAACTGAACTGAATTATTTACCAAAATAAGCAAAATTTTTACACAAAACCACGTAGAAACCGGCACTTACTGGCAGACGATCGCTCCTCTCCACTCCTGCGTGTTTGGCGCCATCGTGTGGAATAAAGGAAGTAATTGCAGAAACTTGCACGGAGTTATTTGACTTAAGAGAATGGGTGGATAAAAAGAAAAAAAGTCTGATCAGAGCGACAACTTGCCAAAATCTAACCTACACACAGTAAGCAAGAGGAAATATATAACCCAGTCATGAAAGTACAGCTACTACTTGTCAATATAATTGCACTTTATATGTTAAGGTATTACTAATAATATGTGTTTTATAGGACATGGAGAGCGCAAGCACACCAACTCTTTAGACTTTATCCATGCCAGTCAGTTCTTTAAAACTCTTTACTGCACATTAACAATTTATAGTTAAAATACAGCACCTCATCTCCCGATACCTGACCATCTAACACTTAGAATTGTTATTATGTAAAGATCATCACAAATCCTGGCTAAAAATGATGAGTTCATGAGCTAAACAGGTATCTATATTTATCTATTACCTCTGTAAGAAAATCCACAAGGGGAACAAAGACTTTAGGACCCTCTGAGTCATATGCAGGATAGGCAGGCCTTCGATTATTAAATTCGCCACCTAATTTCTGTTTGGTGACGTACTGGTTTAGAGTGGATCCAAAATCTGTAATGCTGGCATGGTCAATGATGAACTAATATAATATCACTTTGTCAGAAAATAACTGAAATCACACTGTGTGCAATATTATATCATTTATTTAGAATAAAAGAAAGCACAAATGTATTTACATTCACATGTACAGTGGCATACAATTCTTTTTTTTAAATTTTTTTTTTATAATTACCCAGCTCTCCAAAGTACCCAGTCTGTACAATGTTAAAGTGACAATTTTAGTTTACAGTGTGGAACAATGCAGCGGAAACAATGTACATCCCCTTAGTTTATTATGACTGTACACATCTGTGACGGTACTTCACATCTGAGCTGGTGAGGTTTTGATGTAAAATATCATTTAATCACATATGAACTGATATTTGATTTAAGGATTACACATAGAATCACTGATAACAAATTATTTTTAAAAAACAAAATCTGGATCGAGGTGTCTTTTTTTTCCAGCACGTTTCAGTTTCCAATATACAAACATTAAAGCATGATTTCTGACCGCGTGACAAAGGAACAAATAAGGCGAGAAATGCAGATGTCTTTGTGAGATGCTTCACTATCACCTCAACGAGGACTTGTTTCATTATTGAACACCCTTTACTGTGCTTCTCCACTACGGCTCTATTCTAAAGTGCAACGTCGTCCTGCGTGACAGTCCTTGCATGTTTCTGTCATCATAGCACCATGGTGGTGATGTGGTGCACCAGAGGCATCTGGTGGGGCACGGCTGTCATCTGTGGAGGAGGAGGGGACACTTGGGAGGGCGCATCGGCGCTAGGCGCCACAGGTTTGTGCCGTGCGCTCTTCTGGTGCGCCCTGAGGCCCGCCAGTTGGGAGTATGCGCTCTGACAGACGTGGCACTTGTAGGGCCGCTCGCCGGTGTGCAGGCGGACGTGGTTGCGCAAAGTGGATGACTGGCTGAAGCGGCGATTGCAAAAGCGACAGACGAAGGGTTTGTCCAGAGTGTGGATGCGCATGTGCGAGCGCAGGTTGCTGCGGGAGTTGAAGCCGCGGTGGCAAATAACGCAGCGCATCCGACCCGAGGAGGAGGAAGAGGAGGAGGAAGAGGAGGAGGAAGAGGAGGAGGGGGAGCACGAAGAAGGGCCGTCACAAGAGTGGCAGTCATCTGCAGGAGCAGGAGATGTTTTAAAATCTGGTCAGCTCAAGTTTTACATCGTTACGGTGATTTTAAAAAGTAGCCCATTTTTCATCCAGTTAATTACAATGAAATAAAACTTCTGTTACCATTTCTGCCTTTCTTCTGGTGTTCTTCTTCTGTTCCAGGAACTCCAGGGATTCCCAGGAACGTGTTATGAGTGTTTCCATACCAGACAAGGAGCTCTTGGTCTGGTGGGATGGTCTGAGAGGGAGAGAGGGAGAGGAAGACATCATATGATTTCAGTTTGTTGCTCTTCGACTGATGCAAAAGAAAAGAAAAGAAAAGAAAAGAAAAGAAAAGAAAAGAAAAGAAAAGAAAAGAAAAGAAAAGAAAAGAAAAGAAAAGAAAAGAAAAGAAAAGAAAAAATTAAGTTCTTATTCTAGCCAGTAGGTGGCAATGCTCTGCAGGGCATTTTGCACGTTTAGTGGCCTTTAATAAGTCCAGGAGTCCCTGGGGACATTTTACAGCCTGCTATCTTAAGCGCATCCTCACCTCCACGGCCTTGTAGAAAATGCTGCTGCCGATCTGCACTACCTCCAGGTTTTGCTCCTGTTCATTCCGGGCACACTTAATGTATGTCATCCAGCTGCGTTGATCCTCCTGACTGGCATCGATGAAATAACGCACAGTGCCGTCTTCATTGAACACCTGAGCGCACAAGGCAAAGAAAGGGGAATCAATTTATTTAAAGTCTGACTCAGGAATTTGGATAACACGGGGCTCATCGGGTTGCAGGCCGAATAAATGAAGCTAGACCTCACCTCCCACATGAGATTGTTGTTCTTGAACAGGTCCACGTGTTCAGGGGACAAGAGTCTGCCTGTGAAAGGGCCCATCTCGGTGCCGGCTTTAATCCAGGTCTTTGAGAAGATGCCCAAACCTTCACCGGGGATCGAGCTCTGGGCGATGATCACTTCACTGGGCAGCACCAGGCTGGACAGCTTCTGCACCTCTGCGAATATAAAGAAGGAAAAACGTGAGAATGCAAAAATGGAGATTAAAATGCTGAGAGAGACTGGTCACTTTAGATGACAGAGGTGCATACTGTGTCTCTTTATTTGGGTAAGTGAAACTGCACATCAGTTAAAGGAGATAAGAGGCAGATTTTTGTGGTCAGAGATGTTCAGCGCCAAAGCTTTGCTGGAACAGTCCTTAAAGCAGCAAATGAGCTGGATCTTATTTTAGTCACGAAATATTAAGCTACTCCTTATCCTCCGTTTAATTCGATTATCTGGCTCAATTGAAACTTTTTGTTGTGCAAAAGCCTCTCGGAAAGTATTTTCATCTGCAACAGAAAGGAGGGGAAAGAAAAAAAAATCGTGCTTCTTTAATGTCAAAATCAAAGTTTTTTGTTTTTTTTTAAATTTCAGGCTGCGAAAAATCCAGGCCGAATAGGGGTTAAATGGTCCTCTATTGCGCAGGGTCCAACAATTTGTCATGCTTCAGATGTGATATTCATTAAAGTTTACTGGAAAAGAAACGGCTAATTCCAAATTCATTATCCTTTTAAGAACTTTGTAGCAATAAATTTGCGCTGAATGAAACGAGGACTTGTTAAAAGCCTCAGGAATTTCTGCAACAAAAAAATGGAAAGGCGATTAGATGGTTGACATGCAATGAATAGCATTAGATTTAGCCTTCACGGTGCATTATGCGAGGAACAGCAAATCTTTTAAGGAGAGAGAAAGAGAAAGGCTCCGGAGCCCCATAGCTGCCAAGAGAGGAAAAGAGACTGTCCGGAGATTGATGAATGCGGGATAAAAACCCGGGACATCTTAAAGAAAGGAAACCTTTCTCTCCGCGAGGTTTAAGTGGAAACTTTCCCAGGTCAAGCACAAAGTTAACCAAATGAATTTAATGCTCTGCGTCTTTCAATCAGCGGCAGTTACACGCCTAACACGCCTCTAACTCGAGGTCTCGGAGCTCTGAAAGGGTTAACGCGTTAAATGGATCGAAATAAAAGCAGCAAAAATGGGAGAAAACGTGGAAACCAGCAAGGAGTCAGAAAAAGTGAAGGGCAGAAGTACCAGTAACAGTTCTGTAAGTTTCTTAACCCTGAAACACTAACGGGAGTTTTGTAACATTGCCACCATCACTTTCACGTGGGTGAAAATCACCCAGCGTTCGTGTTTTTGGCTTAAATTCGCTCCATATTAAGTGTGATGATGCTGATGGGAATAAATGCTCAACATTTAGCTGTGGAAAATATAAATATAAAGTTTAGTTGTGGGCTTTGATTTACTGGAGTGGATTTGGGGCAATTGTAGATCCTTTTAAAATAAGTTCTGCAGCCATAAAGCGCAATCAAAGAGGAGCTTTTCCAAACCCGCACACCAGTATGGTTAAATAATTAGGCGTTAATAAAACAGCAAAGCAGCAGCTCAGCCTACCTCCAGCGAAAGACTGGGCCAGGACTTCGGCGGTGAAGGCGGTCTTGGGGCTGCTGCCGCTGGTCTGCCGCTCCTCCGCCAGGTGTTCGCCCAGCACGTTCCTCCACCTGCCGTACAGGAAACTGTGCAGGATGTCTGAGGTGATCACGTCCGACAGCGAGCGGCTGGGACACTTAAATCCAGATTTTAGAGCTAAAGCGTCGGCGGGTAGCACGGAGCCCATGTTGCAAGACGCGTACAAAAAAAAAAAAAAAAACAAAGAGAGAGAGAAACCCCCAGAAATGATGAGTGAGCGCAGCTGCAACAAGCGGAGGAGAGAAGGAGAAGAAATGGACACACACGGAGCTGCTCTTCAGTCCGCCCCTCTGCTCCAAACTGTGCGCGTAAAGCTGCTCTGCCTGGTTGTGGGGGTCTCTTTATATAAGTGGCTAGTGTGACCCCTGTCTAATTACTTATTAATGACACACCCCTCACCGTGTGGACCTGCCTGCTGCACTGCAACAAACCAGCGGAGACATTAAAACAAACGGGGTAGAGGGGAGAGGGGAGAGGGGGGCAAACTTTAGTTTAGCAATTATCCGCACATAAAGCCGCATATTAACCCGCTGTGAAAAGGCTGCAAATGAATTCTTGGCTATTGTAATAATAAATGTATGATCAAAAAAACCCCAAAATAAAAAGCGCATCAGAATTGCTGTAAGAAGAAACGGATTAAAGCGCAAATAACTCACACCTGCGCTCCGTTTGTTTCAACTCGGTTTATTTTCTACTGGCTAAAACCAGAACATATCGCAGGGCATGGAGGGGAAAAGAAGAAGAAGGTGGTTAAATAATGAGAAATGAATAGAAGTGAGAGCATTTTTCTCTGCGCATAGAAGTGGGTCATTGAGTCTGGGAGTTGCTCGCCCATTTTTTTCTCATGGATTTCGTATTCATTTGATGGTAATATTAATTTTTTTTTGTGAGTGGTTAGCGCGGGAATAACAAGAATGGAAACAAGCTCGTCTTGTTTTTTCTTTTTCTCTCTCTCTTTTTATATCATTGTTCACATGCAAAAAATGCAAAGCTGCTTTGACGTGGTTCACTTTTTCAAGCCCTTGTTGAGGTAAGCGGTTTAATATTCATGGATGTTCGGAGCCCCCCTCCGTATTGTGGCGACGTTTAGATGAGTATATATGGCCCTTTTCTTCTCTATAGTCGCGGTCCTCTGTGTTTTTTCCTCTCCTGCCTATTTTTCGGGCTTGATGGACTGGGGCTAAATGGGCAGTTTTCCTTCTTTTCCAGCAGAGAGGACATCTTTATTCCATCCCTGGCTCACAGGTTTCCTATTCAGCTCCCCTCCAAGTAATGTCAGGGCCCTGAAAAGTGCTGCAAATCAATCTTTCATGGTGTTTTGAGGGCAATTTGACATCCATGCACTCTCCTTTTCACTCCAACAACTACAAGGGGATTGTCCGAAAAAAAAAAAGGGCAACGTTGTGCTCTCTCTCTCTCTCTTCTCTGGACGAATATGGACTATGGCAATGTAGTGGCACAGAAGATATGGCAAGTAAATACAATAGAGGAGAGGTTTTTTTCCCCCTCCTTTTTAGAGCTACAGAGATAGTGAAAAGGCAAGGTGAGTGACAGGGCACGAAAAAAGATTACTGTGAAACAGCTGCTTTTTATGAGCGGGCCCCTCCTACGTTTGTCTCCTTTTCCCAGATGAAATTTCTCTGCTCTTTCAATGGGATTCTTTCTCATCTAGATTGATTTACATTTATAGCATTCATCGCACAAATCCGAGGTAAATGGCGGGGACAGGGGGGTGGGCCGCTTCTTTATTAAAGAGGAATTAAATGAATTGAATTGGGGTAACGCATGGATTTGATTTGCTTATTTATGCATTAACCTATGGCATTATCCGGAGCTGGTAAAGCCGCGGGCATGTCAGCAATAGCAAATCATCCTGCTTTAGCTGTTTCCATTGTAAAACAATTTGAGCCATTATTCTGTCCATTTAAAGCTTATCAATTTAATGTGGATGATTGACAATTATTGCACAAAGAATGTGGTAATTGTTGGATTTCAAAGAGCTGGTTGGAAACCTATCAAAGGCGAGCGTTTGTTTGGGGATAAATAGCGGAGTTTTACGCGTATCGGGGGAGAAAGAGTTCCCCTGAAGAAAAACACCCTCGAATTAATTTTTGCATGATTGATTTTAAACATTCAATTTCCAGCGAATAAAAAGGCCTAACTGGAAATTAAAGACTAAAATTTTGTTTGGAAAGATGTTTTTTTCTTCACTTTTGCTTGTTAAAAGTAAGAATTTGTCGCGTGCTTCGGGAAGGGAAATAAATTACTGACACTTTACGCAAACATTCGCATGAATTTAACTGAGGCCTGCTGCAGGGACAGACACACACGCTGCTGACTAAGGAGGGGGGGGGAGGGGGGCGTGGGACGGAGCGCAGAGTCTCCGGCGGGATCCTCCGCAGTGTCATTAAAAACAGATTAAGGTAGCTGCCACAGTGCGCCGGATCCTGGAGGTCCGGCTTATCTGCTGCAAAGGTGAGAGAGGTGCAGCTCCTCCGTTCCCTAAGAGCCTCTCTTTTTCTCCACCCCTCTCCCTCCGTCGTGGGACAGGGGCACCTGCTGGATATGGAGGTGCGTGTGTGTGCGCGCCTACCTTTACTTACACAGCATGAAAACGAATTAAAAAAAAATAGTTTGGCTCTTCCTGCGCAGTGCTGGCTGCATTATGAAATTGTAAAATTGAATCCATCCTCTGTTTCGACCAGTGAGCAGAAACTGTAATAGTAACTAAATGTGATCTAATTTATCCCCTTAGCTCGGGCTATTTGACATTTCTAAGAGAAACTTCAAATTTAGTAACAGCTGCAAAACTGCTCACTGTGGATGTGTGGCTGAGAAACACTTTTTTTTTATTTTGCACTATAATAAATCAAATTTGACTTATCTGATCTGAAAAATTTGCATCAAATACTATTTTATTTTCGCGGGGTGGAGGCAAAGACGAGCCATATAACGAGTCAGATTATTAGTTATACTTTTCAAAAAATTCTCAACTGAAACTCGATCAGATGTGATGTAAAGGAAATAAAAACATCTCACACTCAGCGTGTAAAACTTGGATGCGTTTTTATAACAAATAGGACCTGAACACAGCAGGGGAGAGGTTAAAACAACCTCTCCTGCAATTTGCCCCTTTAACACTGACACAAAATTTTACCTAATTATTCTAAAATAATAAAAAGCTTTTTCATGCTGAATAGACCACAGTTTCCTTAGGTACTTGAGTATATTTCCACTTTTTACATATTAAAACTTGTATTTCTACACGGTGGCATTGCCTTTTTACCTAAATATAAGCTATTAGCAAAGACAATTGTGAATAATTGTACAGATGAAACAAAGAAATCATTGAGAAAATGATTCTTTGCCGTAAAGAGGAATTATTCACGAACGATGTAGAAGCAAAACTAGAAATTCTTATAAATATATGGATAATTTAACATGTAAGCAAAATCATTCCTTGCAAGGCGAAGTGAAGAAACAGGACAGTAGGGGCCCTCAAAGCATAATAAAGGAGCTAAAAACTAAATTTGATGTACATCACTTGGGACAATATATGCATTGTATTTAAGTCATTTAAAATTATTAATGCTAACATTTTACTCAAACAAAAATCGATCCAAAAGTCTGGTGTACATATACACACTTTTGAGACTGAAGGAAGTGGCTTTAAAAAGGCTACAGTATTATTGTACAGCAGGATCAATCTAGGTTTTGTTTTTTTTAAAAGCATCATTCAGATCTTCTATCCACACTTTGGCACCTGTCCCTGTGCAACAGACCAACACTGTCCCAAAAATTCTGCATAAATTCCCCATTATACTATGTCAGTTTGGATAAGGAGCAAAATGCTGCAGTGTGTCTATAGATAATTAAGTGCCTCTCACACGCCACTAAAAAAAAAAAAAAAATATTAGATGGACACAAAGGACCCAGCAGGTCCAGAGTGTCCACAGGGATGGCATGTTAAAGACGAACAGGATCAAAATCAAGGGCTGGATTTGGAAACAGCTGCACACCATCAAAGCAGGGGCCGCTACGGGGCCACGCAGGATCCACTGTGGCAAGAGCCTCCCTGCTGAGGGCAAAGATGTGCAGTGACAATACTGGAGAGGGCTGCAATAGGGGGAGGAGAGACTCACTGGACAGGAGCTAGAGGAACGAGTCAATGCTGGCTGGAGGCAGTTAAATGTGCAAGGAAATATTGCATGACTTGTTTTGGGTGCGATGAGGAATAGATGTGGAGGAAATGTGATAAGTGTAGCATTCAGAAAAAAGCAGGACTGATATAAAAAAAAAGAAAAGGTGTTAACAGGCACTGAACATCAAGTTAGCAGCGACCCCACCCCCGCGTTTAGGTTTGAGGACATGCAATATATTTACAATTGTGTGCGTCTCTCACTTAAACATGCAGGTATTTTCATTTCTGGCTGTGATGCAGTGGAAGTATTTGCATCTCACTGTAAAACTACAGCATTCAGCAGTGTGGCAATGCAGCAAAGTTACCATTATGAAAATGTAATAGCATAAATCAACCACAAGAGAGGCTTGCGGAAAATTTATTTGAATTTGAGAACTGGCAATGGACTATAGAAAATAGATATTCTGCTTATAAAACATGAAAACATACATTTGGCCTATATATCCTCTATGTATCATCTGTTAGTATATATACACACACAAACACAATAGAGCTCTCAGAAAGTTTCAGATGTGAAATTTAACACTTTAGTATCAGAATACAACCAAAGACATCCAAATGATTACAATATTCAAACAGAAAAATCAGCTTAACAGTACACAATAAAGGTAGTCCGGATGTTTTCAATACATGGTTAACTGTACACAAAAAAGGAAAAAAAATAAACACCATAATTAGACATTTTGAATTTATATCCCTTTTCATTAAGAAATGACGTTAATAATCAGAATCACTTGTTATAATGATGCATCATTTATATTAGATCACACAAGGAAATTAAAATAAAAAAAATTAAAAAGGTATTAGCATTGGACTGAGTCCAACGCCCTGCTGAGTCCACAGCGAGGGTTCAGAGGGGCGCTGGTGAACTGGGAGGTACCAAAAAAGACAGTTTTTGATCATAATACTTAAAACATAAAAATACATTAATTATTATTACACAGGTACGAATTACAGAGGCTTAGCAGTCTTGAATAGTTCAGGTACAGAACATACACCCAAAAAAAAATAAATCCACCACGTCTTGTTTGCTTCATAACAAGATGCAACATCAAATTTCAAATCGCACATTTACAATCTGAACATTTTCAGTGTGAAAACAGAACAGAAAAAGAGGGACAATTTTCCTGCAACTCCGATCACAGGAAAAAAAAAAAAAAGTAAAGTATTTATATATCTATAGATATGAAACAGATGTTTAAATTAACAGTCAAATATATGAGCATATATATATATATACACATAGTTGTACAAGGTAGCAAAGTCAAAAAAGCTATTTGCAACATCCCCCTAAATCCTCTCATATCAGATCAGTGTAATAAATTATCCATGACATTTGCATTTGGAAAAAAAGAAAATCATCTTAAAACTACAAGTTAAAAAGTCTGTCAAAATATTAGAGAACCCATCTTTGTTTCAAAAGTGAAATAAGATATTGCACCTTTTCTTTAAACCAGAGTACAATAAAATGACAATGAAACAGCATACAATGCACAACAGGAATTAAATTAGAACTATTGCCACTGGCTGACATTAATCCACTTTAAACCTTGTAACACACAAAACAAAAATTACATTTCCTGTAACAAAACATCACAGTTTCATTTTATTGAATTATGTAAAAGGAAAAAAAACATTTTAAACATGTTTTAAACATCTTATGACACGTGACAAAAACAAAAAAACAAAAACAAAACAAAACATGGTATTCAAGACTGCTAAGCACATAATCATGGTTTCATTTCGACAGAACTAGAAAAAATAGATCATATTGCCTTTTGAAATGTTACAACTCTGGGGTTCATTTTGGCGCAAAAACTGAATAAAGACAGGAAAATATAGAACAAATGAAAACAGCTCTCTCTCAAGTCCGAAAAAAAGGGATCCCATATACTGTATATCCAAAATAACAGTGTACATAAGCATTTAGTAACAAATAAATGTTCCTGATTTTAGAAATATTACTTTATTATATAAGTCACTCTACAGCTAGTGTTTCTCACTAAGAAAAAAAAAAGTTTTCAAGGCGCTGGAAATCTAGACCCCCCACCCCCACCCTGTTAAAAAAAAAAGAAAAGAAGAAGGGTTGTTTTCATCCTCAGTGATTCAAGTCTTTTAACCTGGGCGTCTTCTCTAATGATCCTGGAGAATAAAAACAGCATCAGAATATTTAGAACATCTGACATTTATTTTAAAAAGTTTTTTTTGTCTTTTTGTCAGGCAGTTCCATTAAAAGAGAGACTACTACTAACATCAGGCTAAAAACACATCAGTACAATCAGTGTTTGGTGCAGCAGCAGCAGACTGTAAGGTAACTTTTTAACAAGAGTCTGAAAATGTAAAGAAAAATAAGCAATTTATTCCCGTTTAGGCTGTAAATATTATATCTATTACCAATAGTTCTAATAGTTCACACACAAATCAAATCTCAAAAAAAAAATAAAATAAAATAAAACTGAAAAGATTGAAGAAACTGTATCAGGAAATATAAGTTAAAAAAATAGAAATAAAAAATGTATTTTTCACCCATTTCTACATATTTTCACTACACCTGGCTAAACTTAATGGCTCACACCTTCATAAATACCACTACTGTCAACCGTCGTTGCATCTGTAGCCAGTAAGGCAGGTTTAAATCAGCAGCACCACAACGTCCTCCAAAAAAATGCTCGGAAACAAAATTTCAATATTTACGGCAGAGCTGCTGGATTATCGGTAGACCTCAAAACTGAATGCATTTCGAAAGTTCAAACAAATGGATGCACGGGTTTGTCTTTTCGCTCATCCTCCATCACTTGTACTCTCAAATAAGTCACGATACATTCAAGTTCGCCCTCACCTGAAGACCTGGGGCTTGCGTCTGAGCGCCCTGGCTGAAGAAGGCCATCGGCTGTCTGTAGAAGTCAACCCAGGTGCTGTAGTCAGGATTAGAGGTCTGCTGAGATCCGGGACTAGCCGTCTGGCCTGAGAAGAAGGGGGAGAGGAAAAAAAAGTGAACAAGAAACAGGGGAGCAGGAATCAAATATATGTTCTTTAATCCATTTGTGTTGAATTCCTAAAAACAACACAATAAAACTGCTTACCCCAACCTTTGTTGTATTCAGGAACAGTGCTCTGGGCCTGGGTTTGCTGACCTATAAGCAAGCAGAATGTTTGTTTTTTTTCTACTACACTGAATTTTCAGATTAAATCCTTTTTAAAAAATCAGGCTTGTGAGAACAAACAAAGATTAACGTGCACAAATGAGATCCTACTTCAATATAGAAACGACAGAAGAAAATAAAGAGCTGAAAGATAAATGTTCTTTTGTTCCTGAGTGACACTTGCCTAACTTTTTGTAATACTGCTCCCAGTCCATCTGGCCCGTCTGGGATCCATTGTGACCTGAAACCAGACAGAGATAACACAAAGTTACAGAGACTGGGTTTTACTTTCCTGCTTTCCCATCTGCAATTCTGCTTCCTAATGATTTCCATTGGCAGCAAAAGTAAAATCTGTTCATACAGGAAACACGTGGTCAGCCGCAGGGAATCTTGACAGCCTCATTGCAGGCTGCCAAATACTTTGAGAACAAAGCCAGTCATGCTCTACTGCTGAATTTTCAGTTGCTATTTTCAAATTCATAGGCAATAAAACTCACTTAAGGTAAAAATATATTTTGGTCTCTTGTTTCAGGCACTAACCACACCTGTTTCAATATGGGCAACAGTGTGTCTAGATAAACCAGGTTAGTTCTTGGTGTATTTACTTACTGTTATCCTGTTGGCCTTGAGGTTGCCATATCTGAAAAGTTGTCCCCCATCCTCCAGTCATGAACGTCTGAGGGCCACTTCAAAGAGGAAAATTCAATTATGAGTCTAAGAAACTTTAATCTGTTCCTACTGAAGACATATATTCATACAGGAATATATTAAAATGTGATAAGAGGAGGAAAAATGAAAGGAAAAAAAAATCAATCCTTACTGTTGGGGAGGAGTGGTTGGTCCTTGGTTGTAGGGATTCATACCAAAGGTGCTGTTCCCCCCAATTCCTGGGCCCTGGACAAGATAAAGAAGGGGAGGTGAGTGAGAGACCACACTTGTGTTTAAAAGGAGCCAACAGGCAAGGTCAGAGGGCAGAGCTGAGCGCTGATGCACTCCATTAAGTCCATTTGATGGATTCTTCATGTTTAACCTCTGGTGACATCCTGCTGGCCACCAGGACCACAGCAGCCTAGCTCACCCCAGAAGCTCCCTGCTTTGACATATGCGCTCATGAATATCAGACCAGACAATAGCATTTTGAAGAGGGGTGTACCGTGGGGGCTGGCGCTAGACCACCTACCCCAATTCTCTCATTGATCAGCTGGCGGGCCTTTTCCAACTGTTGAGGGGTTCCTCGGATGGAAAAGATGCGCACATTGGGGTCGGTGTTGGGCGGTGGGTTCCTCTGCAGCTCCACGTGGGCACGAGACTGCTCTTTGATGTTTTTGATGGTTTCTCCACCTGAAAAAGGATGGTGTCAAATTATTAAATCATAAAAATTTGTTTTTGTGTGCAGCCGATATAAGTTTTTGGAATAGTAATTGGTGCATTTAGCACTTCTGTCATAATGGCAGGCTTGCCAAACATCCTCTTCCTTCCCAGACATTTTTTTTTCCCTTGTGGGCTGAGCTGGGTCTCCAAGTTCTGAACTGCTCGGGTAACAGTACTGATCAGTGTTTAATCAAAAACATTAAAAATTAAATTTCTCATCTTTTTAGTGTAGCAATTAATGCATTTACCTTAACATGCAAAAGAGCCCCAATTTGAGACCGGGAGGCGGCTCAAACCCCTGGGAGGGTTGCATCAGGGCCTCCAGTGTAAAAATCAAACATGCGGATCTATCCACTGTGGCAACCCATTGTGAATACAGGAGCAGCTAAAAGCAACTCCTGTTTCTCCAGACAAAGGATCAAATTTAGTAACTTTTTACTTTAAGATGTTAATCTGCTCTTTATGACTAATATTTACAGGAGTTGGACACTGTTATTCATTTTAGGTTTTACTACCACTCTCCGAGCAAGATTCTTAATCTTCATTGCAGAAATAAACATTTTTTCTCACATAACTTCAGATCTTGTCACATCAACATCAAAGTCTTTCTTCTGAGGTTTGACATCACCTCATTCATCCACTCCACAGAACATGCAGGAAGCACTGGGCCAAACTTCTCTTCTTACTAAATATGAGTGCGCTACCTTGTGAAAAATCTGGCATGTGTCTCACCACTTATCTACCATTCTCTTGTAACATCCATGCAAATCAGGAAACAAAGGAAGACATCTCCTGCACACCAGCCCCTCCTCTGCATCGGATGCCAGCTTCCCGACGTGTGGGGAGCAATTACACCAGCAGGGAGAAGTGAAACGTAGCTGGCAGGAGAAAGGGGCCAAAATTGAAGCGTATCCTCCTTCTGGGATATTGTTTGTCTCTTTTTCCCCCTTTCATTCTTGACTCGGTGTTGTCCTCTGTGATGAGAGGCGGAGGAGGGGGTGGGGTGTCTATGAGGCGGCTTCCCGGGGGACACCGGGCTGTCCCAACATCAATTACATATTTGTTCACTTGTGGCTGACACTCTGATGACCCTGGCTGACCTCCGAATGAAAGCACTCATCAAAAACCTCTCCTCCTCTGGTAGCCTTATTCCTTACTGCCAAAAGACTGCACATGGGCCATTAACTCATTGTCAACCAAATGAAACTTCTGCCTTAATGAAGCCATTATGAGCTCTTCTAGTCAGACAGCAGAGAGCAATGAAGACCCTGACTATTCATTTCATGGACTGGGCTGTAGTGAGGACAGATAATACAGGCCTTATTAATGAGACTGGTTTAGCGAGCTGGAGAAAAGGAGGGGGATACAAAAGTGCAACTGGTGACGGCATTCAGGGCAAAACCAAGGGACTAGGTTAGCTGCTGGTGGGGAAAATAAAATCTCCAACGGCATCGAGGGAAAGTGATATTAGCAGAACGGGTAACATGACGTTTCTAATGCTGTTGTATTCAGTTTTATGCGAAACTACAATGGAGTTAGCTGAAATAATAGTGCAAATATGATTTTTTTAAAAACAAATAAAGATGTATACTTAACGAATTGCAAGTGACTGTTTTCCGCCTTTAAAGGAATAAAGGATGGGTATTGCTTCATGCTATGGGAAAACACCAATGCGCCATCTGGCCTGTTGACTAAGGCGGCTAATAAAACAAACAGACAAATAACATGACATACACTGATGGTTGAGGCTGACACCCCGACCTAGACTAAAAGCAGCTGAGGATTTATTTATTTATTTTTTTTTTAAATGATGACAGTCTCTGCCCCACTGGCAGAGAAGGGGAAACAAAAAAAAAAACCCTTTAGCCCTATTCTGAATATTTAAAAAACACATTTATCTCCAAAAACAATTACTCTTTTACAGGGAAGAAAAGAAAAATATGGTGACCTGAAAATCAAGTAATCAAGTTTTGAATTTGATATAGTAGAGCCTTCACTCAGTTCTGGGTCCCTAAGAGTTTATACATTTTTAAAAAAAAGAGGCCATTTATATATACAGATGACTCATAGTGAAAATGATGCTTGAAGACTAAACATGAAGACAAAAAGAAAATTATTAAAACTTTTACAGTTATTTAAAATTCTATTTGTTATCCAAAGTTTCACTATGATTACATAAACAAGAAATTAATTTTTAAATCAACTTTCAGATGTATGTTTATCGGTAGTTTATTTTTTGTCTATTTGGTAGGACAGAAAAAAAAGCTTAAAAGTTTCCTGCACTGGCTTGACAAACATC
This sequence comes from Pterophyllum scalare, assembly GCA_024447675.2. NCBI lineage: Eukaryota > Metazoa > Chordata > Actinopteri > Cichliformes > Cichlidae > Pterophyllum > Pterophyllum scalare. Next base: position 8,219 of record JAMQGT020001273.1, on the reverse strand, counting down.
TCTAGTTACAGGCACCCCTTGAAATATTTACTCAAAGTTCTCAGCTTAAATTTGCAAAACAATTACATATTAAAATCACAACTCAATATATTTATCAATCATCAATTCAACCAAGCAAATTTTCACTTAATCTGGTAAGAGTCTAGCAAGGTGAGTCAGAACTTGAGTATAATTATGGGATGCTTATTATGTTTTTTTCACTAAATTCATGGCTGTAATAAAGTCTGAGCAGGCTGGTGGGTGGCTTGATTTGTCAAGCTTGGTGTAGCAGTGTGTATGAGGTCAGAACAGAGGGGCAATGAGCTGCATATGGCATCGTAAAGATATTAATCACTGCATCCTTTAAGGGATGCCTGACAGCACCCAGACCCACCGCCATCTCCACCATATTGGCCCACTTCATATGCTAATGTGCAGAGAGGGGACGCAACGCCCAGGTTTATTTGTTTCCCTCGCCCCCCTACATGCACAAAAGCCACTTGACATTTCTATTGCCATGTTTTTATCTTAGGTAAAGAGGCCCCCTTTGACCCGCCCATCCAGCATGCGCACGCATGCACACACACACACACACACACACACACACACACACACACTAACTAAGAGAGCATGCATACTAGCATACACAACACACACAGACAGAGCTCCTTCCAATGCAATGGTCAATGACTTTTAAATAGCTGGCAATAGAGTGGGCATGAATAGCCAATAAGCTAATTCCTCCTATTCATTCCCTCGCTGCACTCTATTGGGCTGAAAGACCCTCATTAGATGCCAGGCAGCCTTCCACATGATTGAGGGCTGTTATTATGCACCTTTAACAATTAATGTCACATTACACGCATTATCCCCATCATTAAGCCCTTAGTGAAGCCAATGAATGCCACTTGTGCTGTATACATGAGCCGTGGAGGGAGAATAGGAGGGTGGTCACTCACCCCCCCTCCTCTCTCCATCAGTCTCTCTCAGAGGGAGAACACCAAACAGCAGTTATTAAAATGGAAAAACAATCTGGTGAGCTGGATACACTTCTATTAAGTTTGTTCATTTTAATCAGGTTATGACAGTATGCAACGTGAGCTGGGACGGAAAGAAAACAAAACATACAGTATCTTGCACTTCTGTACAGATCAGTCAGTCTTAACGATACAAGGTTTAAAAAACAAAAACAAAAAACAAATATATCAACAGGTGTTTAAACATCTTCCTTACCTTTGCCAATCACCAGCCCACACTTATCAGCTGGTACTGCATATGTCACTTCTTGCAGACCTCCAGGCCCTCCCATATTACAGTCGCCTCGCCCTCGACGTCCCATTGCACCACCAAATCCATCTCGCTCCTGTCAGGAGCGAACAGGAGAAAAGTCATTATAAAAAGAGACAAAAGAACATAGATATTTATTTTTGGTACTATTAATGTTTCAAAAGGACCTTTTGACTTAAAATAAGAAAACAGTATTTAAAACCAACTTTCCAACTTGAACAGATCTAAATACATGGGACTAAGCAGAAGCACATACCTGAGCCGTCTGAACGAGTTCATTGATGAGGTGGACTGCATGATGACAGTGGTCAGGCTGGCCCATCACCTGAGCAACACGCTCAGGACTGATGCCATCATCTGAACAACAAAATTCAAGGGAAGAAAAAATAATTTTACAGAAGCTTTAAATGCATGAAGATTTTTTTAGACTTCTTCTGCCTTTAAATGGAGCAAAATCTTGGTGATATTTTTCTAAACTTAAGTGGCTACAATGTTTTGATTTCTATGAGTAGCTATGCTCAGTGAGGGTCTTCAAAGTGATTACTGTCAATAAAATTAGATTTTTATATCCCTAATTTCCAAAGCCTTGATTAGGATTTCTGTGCCCGCCCAGGTCCAACGGTCAGAAGGTAAGCACAAGGTCTGTGCAGATGTCTGCATGGACACGTAGACCAGGAATTTACATTACAATACACCAACTACGCATGCAATCACTACTTGGTCATCAGGTTTCCAGCCGTTCGTGTCCACAACAGAGTATGAACAAGGTTTAACAAGTTCTTCTGGATTAATGACTTAACAGTGGGGCTGATTCAGAAAAGGAATCTTTACAGTGCCTGACTGCAAAGTATATCACTGCAAGTATATTTTCTCATCTTTTACACACAGGTGGGCTGATGATTAGGAGCAAAATTTATAATTTATCATTAGGCTTTACGTGATCCATCCAGCTGTATTACTGAAAGCTTTAATCTCCCAGAACACGAGTGTTGCTGGCATACTGCTGTCACCATTGCTAGTTTTGTCTTAACGTATGAAAGTTCACATAATAAAATACTAAAGTCACATCAGTACACCAGTAACACCCATGCATAGCGAGGTAGTTAATCTAGATCAAATTATATACATTAAAAAAAAAAAAAAAAAAAAGAAAAAAATCGCCAAAATAGGGTCTTGTTAGGGCCAGAGCATGAAATGTGCGAAGGCCCTATTGTAATTCCTTCGTTTAAAGGAATTGGCTTTTTGGGGGCATTAACATGCTCAAAAACTCAAACTTTGCAGGTGCATCATACCTGGTGAAAATTTAAGTATTTTAATAGCTTCGGCAAGGGCCAGCAGAAATGGCTCTCTAGCGCCCCCTAAACTGCAGCCCCACCGCTGTGTTTCACATACATTTATGAAACTTCAGACACATTTATCATATCCAGACGCACAAAAAATCCTCTTGGAGCAAAGCTCTAAACCTAACAGGAAGTCCGCCATTTTTAATTAAACATGCAAATTTGGCGATTCGCACCCCTCAGACTTTTACTAATAACTCAGATTTTAGATGCTACAAAGATCATATTTGGGTGTTTTTAATGTACACACCAAGGAGAATCCACATTTGAAAAATGGTGAGTTTTTGCCAAAGGGGCGTGGCCCTTATGCCCCCCTGAATTTCAATCATTTGCCATGAAATTTTGATTGGCTCTCATTCATCCTTACATAATCCAGTCTGGATCAAACTTCTTCAGTAGGATAAGCATCTGTCCCTGAACACATACATATAATATTTTATGAAAATCGCAGCATCACCTAGTGGGAGCAGGAAATGTCTGTTTTTACACTTTGTGGTCCAGCTCCAAGGTGGTTGAGCAGAACCATCTCAAATTTCCCCTGGAAAACCTTAAGGCCTTTGTTATACATTGTTTTCAATACTGTGAGTTTTTGCCAAAGGGCGTGAGCCTGGCGGGATGCCAAAGTTTGATGTTTCGCCGTGAAGACAAAAATGGCAGTAGCTCAAAGCCAACTTGCCCAATCTGCCTCAAACTTCAGTGATTTGATAAGCCTCCTGCCCTGAACACATTGCTATGCATAAAGTCCATAATTGTTAGAGCGCCACCTAGTGGCACCTGGAAATATAAAATACCATGTTTTCTGCATAGCCCCAGAGCTACTTTTTATCTACATATCTGAAATTGTTGAGGCTGATGTAGCATCCTAAGAGGTACAAAAAAGTCTCTTGGACACATACCCGAAACCCTACAGGAAGTCAGCCATCTTCTATTGAATGTGTCAATTTTCACCATTTCCAGGCCTCCTATTTGAATCAACTTGTCCTAGGGCATTTGACCCAGTGAGACCAAAACGGCTCCAGATCATCTACACAAGTAGCCCATCAAAAGTTCTGCGTGGTTTTACAAAATTTTCAATGGCCTTGTCACACCAGGCCATTGAAATTAACCTTGGTTTTTCTCTCGCCACAGAATTGTTTGTGCACTCATTCACACATGCTTTGCCCAATCAAGATAAAAATGTAATCACTCATGTACACATCCAGGCTGAACCCATAACTACAGATTCAAGGCTATAGATGCAAGAGCGCAAAAGTTTTAGTTTCACAGAAATGTATGAAAATGGACATTCTTGATATCATCCTGATCAAAAAAGTCAATCAGACCCATGCCCTACTTTGCACGCCACAGCCATGAGCCATCCCCAAATACTGGATTGTGTGTATACGGAAAGCAGAAGATGTAGGTCCCCTAAATGTAGGACATTGGGTAGAGATATTCTGGCCATCATTCTGATCAAGTGAAGTTACGGAACAAGTGTGCCATGGGTCACCGAGTGCGCCCCGGCTCGAGCGAGCCACGGGTCGACGCGCGCAGGGTGGCGAGGACCCAATCATCACCGCTTGCGGTTTTAATTTAATCTTCTTACCTTGTTTGAACTGGATCCTGACTCCAGCATCATTCTGAATCTTCTTGATCATCTCTCCATTCCTGCCGATGATGATGCCAACAGCAAATCTAGGCACAACCACCTATACATTGGTGACAGAAAGAAAAGAGAAAAATAAGATTAGTATAAATTTTCTTTCAGCTGGGAAAATAAAAAAATAAAAGGGCATTTAGTTGCTGACAAGCAGCTGAAAAGCAAAGAAAAAGGCTAAAAAGGCTCTTACGTCCAGACTGCTTCCACCCATTTTGGATCCAAAATCTCCCCTGCCAGCTCTGTAGTCTCCTTGGTCTTTGTCCCGGATGAGCTTCACCACAAGTTCACGGGCTTGCTAAAAAGAAATTTGACATACTGATTTTGAAAAAAAAAAAAAAAACCTACATGTGAAACAAAGCCAAGTCAGGCTTAACTGAACTACAAAAAAAAAAAAAAAAAAAAGTTTGCAAACATTGAGTAGAAGACTGAAGGCATAAAATGTGTAAAATTGATTGTAAACAGGAAAGAGCAGCACACACTGAACACTTTTGAGACCGACCTGCACTTTGTGGGGATCCCCAGTGATTCTCAGGGGCTTGTCTGCTCCAGTGGGCATGGGGTCATCCTGAATCATTATCATCTGCACTCCTGTTCTCTCCTGCAGAGGCATAATCAGACAGAAGTGGAAACAACCACCAAAGAGTTACCTGGGGCCCAAAATACTACTCACTCCAAAAGGTGGAAATTCTACCACATCTCAATGAACAGGGTGATTTTTCCCCCCTCCATCTCATGTAATACTGGTCACTTTTACTAAGGGGTGCAAGTTAGGGTGTGGGACCCTTCACAGCACTTTGTTAGTTATAATTCTGTTGAGAACCCCTTTTTATGTCAAGTTTTTGTTGTAAAAGCTGACCGACTGACTTGTGCACAGTCTCAAATGTAAAAGACTTTGTTTCAAGGCCAGTGTAGATTATGCTTAATTTATGTTGTTTGAAGAGGCATCCGCCTACAGAGAGGGGTTTTTAACCACTGCAAACATGCTCCCATGCAGCCTTCAAAATCTCAACTGCTTGTTGCTTGGCATGGATGACACTGTGCATTGGTTTAAAGCTCACTAGCTGATAAGTGGGCCACAACAGGGAAGGGGAGTGACAGAGGATTTCACCAGGAAGAGTGGGAAAAAAAGAAAGAAAAAAGGAATAATACAGCACAAAAAATAGAGACAGTGCTGCAGTGGGCACTTTTCATTGTTTTAAACATAGTTTCACTTCAGCTCTTTGCATGTTAGAACTTCTCTATTCTCTGTGGCTGGCCAATGAACCAACAGCACAAGCTAGCGTAGCCCACAGACTGGCTGTACCACATGTTTTTAATACTGCCCATGGACTACCAATGGACTGCCCAGACAATACCACTGCTGAATCATCATTTCCCCATAATACAGGCAGCTTGTTACACTGTGGACACATAGCATGAGTGTGTTGTACTGAAACAGATGTGGATTTTTTTTTTAATCGTCTAAATAGACTTTCTTACAATTCCAATTATAAGTGCTTAAAAGAGAATGCAGCTGATTTATTTGGGTCAATTTCAACTGGACTGGTCAACACGTTACTCTTTATTGAATAATGGATGAAGGAACACAAAAACTGAGTTTGTCCTGAAAACTAAAGAAATCCATTCCAAACTTAATCACTTTAGTTTGAAATGGTCTAAAAAAATATAAACCTAAACATGCAGTACAGTTTATTAGTCAATGGATCATTTAGAACTGGAGCTGGTTCTTTAATAGGCTTCCATTTCTCAGACCTTTGTCAGAGAAGGACTGTGTGCTTTTGGTGTCATTTTGAAGTAATCCTTCAGATAAAAGTTGCTTACAGCTTCAAGACCTATTCTTAGTTACAGTCATGTGATTCAAACAGACTAGCAGGTAACATTGAAATCACCTTCCACAAAAGGAAATAAATCCTGTGCAACAGGGTTTAAACTGCACCCCCTAAAACTGCCAACATCCCTAGTTTGATTTGATTGCTAAAAAACAAAAACCAAACCCTCTCTCCATATGTTGCCTGAATGTGCACAATCTTCATAGTCTTACATTCTGTAAGCAAAATTTCACAACACCAGAGTTTGAAAATAAGGTCATCACATGGTTAATTTTTACTGTAGTACATGTGTTAGTGTAGCCTACTCCCTGACCTGCAGTTGTTTAATGGTCTCTCCTCCTTTGCCGATCACTAGGCCAACTTTATTTGCAGGGATCAGGATCTGTTGAATGGAACTGTTGCCGTCCATCTCATTGTGGAAGCCTGGACCATACCTACACTGCTCAACAATCTCACTCAGAAGCCGCTTTGCCTGCCTGGTGGGGGTGGAGCAAAGATCAAGAAAATGATTTGTCACTACAACTTACACAAAAACCTTTCTGAATGACATTCTTTTTCAGATGTGAAAGATGTGCTCAGGTGATTCATTGACTGATCAAGAGCGCAATTGAATAGAGGCTGGAGTTCATGCCCTGCATTATAAAAGGGCACACTTTCCTAATGACGTGTAAAGTTTCAGTTAATTTGTCAAAGTTAATCTGAGACTTACTCGATGTTTTCTGGGCAGCCGGTCAGTGTGCAGGGTCTGTCCAACATGCCTCCACTGTCTGCAAAACAGAAAATTAAGAAACTCATCACTAAAACACTTTTTTCTTTTTTTAAAAACATACAGAAGACAGTGCAGTCCACTTCAAAGTTTCAGTTTGAGTTAAGAGATTACTCATGATCCTGTACTAAAATTTTTTGATGCACTGAATTGATTAATATATTGGACAATATTCTTTATGCATATGGATGTTAGAATGACATTGGAAAGGGGAGTTTCATTTTTTAGCAACTTAACAGGAGTATATGACAGTCTGCAGCACATATTGGGCTCATCACAGCTGAAACAGTACAGACAGTTCTGTGACTGGGGAGAGATGACGACCCCTGTACTAGGGTCAAACAAAAAGAACTTATATACAACAGGAACAACACAGGAGAGACCCATCTTTACCATTTTGTTTTCAAACATAAGCCATGGCCTCTAGGGCTGGAAAATGCAGACAATGCAAACTGTCACAAACTGTAATTCTGTAGCTCCTTTAAGGCTGGTTCCAAAAGCGCCTCTCTGAAGACTTATATTGTAACCCTTTAACGCCGGGCGATTGCCACTGAAGTGCCGTTTCCTGCCCTTACTAGCCGCGAACAGTTGGTTAAGACATACCGTATCACCACAGAGTCTGTAACGAACTCTGTAAGACTCTGTAAAGAACAGGTAAATTTTAAAAACAAAAAGTAATCAGTCTCTTGAGAAAAAAAAAAAAAGGAAAAAAAAGCAGAACAAAAGACACTCTTCCATCATGTCTGGCTAATCAAAGTTCCTATGATCAGCTGGCTTTTTACCGTAACTCCGCAACTTTTTGTCCTATCAGAAAAATTCAAACGGTTTCTGAAAGCTCAGGAATCGCACTTCACAGCCATATAAGGGTATTACGGTATTTGTTGCCGGAAGCCCGCAAACGGTGGCACATTTTTAAGCACGCTGTGCCATGGCCAATGCATTCGGGGTTATGGGGTTAAAATGCCCAACTTTATTAAGGAAATTAGACTTTTAGCCTTTTTTCCCAGAGTTTTTTTTTCTTTTTTTCCAAGGCCTGAAGTTATCAGTGTCAAAGGCAGCTGTCTGCTAGGGCATACCTTCAAAAACTGGAGTCACAGAAATGGACCTCTGTTTTTAAAGGAAATATCTGGGAAATAATAAAGCCTGTATTGCGGAACAAACCATCCCAGAAGTCTGTGCTCCAGGTTTTGAAAGTGATTCTAATTTTACTGGTTCTTTGCTTTGCACTAAATAGCAGGCATATGTGTTGCACATAGATACGCTGCTCAAAAAAAATAAAGGGAACACTTAAACAACACAATATAACTCCAAGTAAATCAAACTTCTGTGAAATCAAACTGTCCACTTAGGAAGCAACACTGATGGACAATCAATTTCAC
>JAMQGT020001271.1:0-13955 GCA_024447675.2 Pterophyllum scalare | reverse complement strand
TCAGTGTTATACAGCCCGAGGAATATTCTAAGACCACAAAGACTACTACTTTGCTGCTGCAGGGCTGACTGTGCTGTATGTTTTGTTCCAAGCTGTTCTAGACTAGCATCAGTTAGCTGCCTAAACTTTAAAAAAACAGAAGGATTCCTCTGAGCTGATCAGATGAGCAGCGAGGTAAAGTTAAACTGTGTATGTGTCCTGCAGCCAGAGTGAAAACAAACCAGGAACCAGTTGAACCTGCTCATCTAGTTCCAGTCTGACTGCCTGTTTTTTTTGTTTTTTAAATCTGTCCCTCTCTTCCACTTCTTATCCACAGCCCTGTTCTTAAACTGACTGTTGCTCTCCTACCTGCGCCTTCCAGCAGGCGCTGAGCCTTCTGTACACCTTTATTCCCACCTCAGCAGCGGCCTAACAGACGCTGGGTTTTTAAGCACCTGGCTCAAACAGACCCATCTGTGCTCTCGATGAGGTGATGTCTGGCTGGCTCTGCACGAATGCTACTAAAGTAGCTAAATGGCATTTACCCCTCAGTCGCTGTTGGATCAAGATTCAAATAGGATCTTAGGCAGATTAAAAGAAATGAGTCTATACAAATTACTGCAGGTTCTTACAAATTTTTTCCCCTTCAAAATAAACCGGTACCTTACTTTCTGACAGGTGCATTTAAATATGTTCCTTTGCTTGGCATGAAACTAATTAGTTATTTAAGATTAGCTTAGCAAACACTTCCTAAATGAGTAAAGAAGCACAAACACAAATGAGTACCGGTTACCTATTTTGAGACATGAACAGAAATAACTGCATATACTGAATGAAAAATTTAAGAAGAAAAAAAATCGAACAAAAACAATGCCATATAAAGCTTCCACATTTATTGGGCTAGAATATAAGGCAGGCTTTTTTGTGCAGATGACACAAAAACTGATGATCAAGCCTGTCTTGTTAAATATTTTCCAGTCATATCTTATAATGCACAGCCAGCAGAGACATATTTCTATACTCAAATTTGATTTATACAACCTTTTGTTTCTATCCAGCAAAAGATCTGCCTTGCAAAGAAAATGACACAAATGAACCCCAAGCAAGCCTGACCAAGACACCTTAAATAATCATTTTCTTATACTTATATTGTTCAGGCACCATACGATCATCTTGAGGTTTTTACCTTTTTATTTTCTTATATAAGTTTGCATCATGTTTTCTTTATTTCAGTCAGACCCCTCAGGTTTGACACAGTTTATTATGGCAAAGCAGTACAGTTAGAGTTTGGTGTTTGGACACTGGCCTCATAACTCCCCACAAATACGACGCACAAAAATTGGGGAGTGATGAGTAAACACATCCCCACAGCCGACTGGTGAATGCTAGGGTGTTGGATCAGAAGGTAGTGATGCAGGGCAGCGGCAGCAGCAGTGGCATATCAAAATTAAGCAGACCACCGGTTTGGGGAAAAGACCGGGCTAAATACTTTTTTCTTCTTACCCATGGTGGAGTTTTAATGCTGATCTTTATGTAGAATATATTATAAACAGAATCATCTTGTAACTTATTGGCGATATTTTCTACCATTTTTAGCTCGGCTGTTTAGAAGAAAAAGTCAAGCTAGTGTCATAGCCTTGGCATCGGCAGCATCTGTTCCACAAAAACTTTAAAGTTGGCCATAACTCGAGAACGATCCCACCTAGGATGTTCAAATTCACACCATAGATGCATCTACTAAAAATCTTGGATGAGTTTGAATCTCAGCAACCTGAAGGTAAATCTTGTGAATGTGATAACTGCATAATGATGTCATCTCGGATTTTCAAATTCATCACACAGAGCACGAGGCATACTTCATGCTTTATTCAGCTTCCAGGGGTTCACAGGAGGACACAGCTCTCCAGTAAGATGTTAAAGTTAAATAAAACTAACCAGTTATGAAGATTAACTTTAATCTCAGCCAAACTGATTTGCTCAGGAACAAATGAAACGCTGAAATAAACCAAACATCAACCGTTAGAGATCGCCTGCGTGAATTATATCTGTGGTTAACTTCCACACAGGAAGAAACGGTATAAACTGGATATTCGCTAGCAGGAAGGGCTTGTGAGCAAAAAGAAAAAAAGAGAACGTCATAGCATCCCCCCTTTTCCTATTGGTGGAAAAATGTGCCACATCAGCCAATCAAAGAATTACATAGCAAAGTGTGGCATCTGGTTGCTGAGGAACAGGTGGAAGCTGTGGGCGTGACGGGGGCAAAAGGAGAACATCGACATTGATGGTGAGTTTTGAAATTTTAGAGATTTGTGATGGTAGTCTGGTTTCTGATTCTTTTCACAAAGCTGACCAAATGTGTTACCAGGTCTGCTGCCCACCGATTGTTTGCCAATCTAAATTTTTTAGCCCGGCTGTTTCAAAGAAAAAGTCGAGCTAGTGTCATCTTCGTCTGTTCCACAAAAACTTTGAACATTGGCCATAACTTGAGAGCGATGTGACCTAGGATGTTCAAATTCACACCATAGATGCATCTACTAAAAATCTCATATGAGTTTGAATCTCAGCAACCTTGACCTAAAGGTAAAAGGTCAAAGGCCAAATTTTCTGAAAATCTCATGAATGCAATAACTCAAGAATGGTATGACCTAGGATGTTCAGATTTACACCATAGATGCATACTGTTTAAGCCAGCCCCATCAAAATTCACACACTTGTTCACTGACTTTACTATAGCAGCACTTTGACACCCCCCACCCCCACTTCACTCGTTACAAATCTGAAACAGCCGAGCGTTGGCACCCATTCAGCGGAGCTCTTGTTATATTTGGCAGAGGTTACAGAACAACTTCAGCACCTTGTACAACAGATATCGTTGGTGCACATCTACCTATGACACCTGCAGGTGTCACCTCAGCTGCTCTGACTCAGGCTGTCAGGGTTATACTCTGGGTTAGCATGATCTAATCTGCACACGTGTGTGTTGCAGGGATGGGGAGAAAGAGACTGAGAGGAGGAGGAGAGAGGAGATCTGTTTACGTCTACCATAACCAGATTAATGGCTCTGCCAACCAATCAGACAGCACCGATAGGGAATCCCTGAGAAGATGAAAAGGAAAATAAATAAATAAAAATAGCCCTGACCTGGCCTTCCCGACCAATGGCTGAGCCCACAGAGAGGTGTATAAATAAATAAGAGAAATAAATAAAAGAGGAGGGAAACACATCCTGAGGGCATCCCCTACTGGCGTAGACAGTGCTGTCTCTCATGCCTCCCTCTCTTTCAGCATCTCCCTCTACAACCAATCACTCACACTATTTGAAGTTATTTGCTTGAGCTCCCTCAACCCCCCACCCACCCACCCAAAAAAAAAAAGCACCAACTCGGCTCCCTCACTTTCATTCTTTCTTATTAATGATCTCATTTCTCACTCTCCTTCCCTGAGGCCCAGAATGAGGTTAGATCTGCAGTCTGACCTATAAACACTGCCATGGAAACTGCAACGTGTTACAGCGAGACACCTCTTTAACACGGAGGATGGGGTGGAGGGTTGGTGGGGGGGTGTCTCACCTTTATCTTAGCCAGAGGGCTATCAGATGCCAGATTTGCTTCACTTTCAACAATCCTTATCCAGGCAGAAATATTTTTCCCCGCTTTCTGATTTATTTATTTTTCCTTAGGAGTGAATGGAAACCTGCACTGCTTGAACACACTTTACTCACTCATGGCATCAGCTTGTTATTGTTGTTGTGGAAGCAGCAGCAGCAGCAGCAAAGGGGAAGGGTTGGGGTGTAAAATTAGCATTATTGCAGGAAGCCACTTATACTCGTTACCTCTCATTCAAAGGATTAAAAGATTCAGTTTACCCCAAAATTCTTCTGCTGTTGTTCCCGATATCCGGATACTGGGTCAAAAACTTTCCAATATGCCATCAGGGAGGGAAAAAAAAGCTCAAGATACTTAAGTCTGGATTTTTGCTGAACATAGCAACAAAGCTATGACTCCACTAGCATCTGCACAACAAAGTACTAAATATGGAGCTTTTTCTACTAAAGCATGTGATACCCACAGAGTTGTGAACATGTATAACATTTCCATCACACTGCTCCGAATAGATTGTGCTTCTGAATCCAAGTGTTTGGCAGTCAATCGATTGCACAGTGGGATCCAAAAGCCAGTATTTACTCCACATTTGTATGTTTTTCCTCACTCCGAGTGCACAGGTCACAACAGACAACTTCGAATTACAACTATGAAATAACTCCAACTTTATTATAGAACAAAGCCAGGTGCCATCAACTGTTTGGAGGAATAAGCTGAACTTTAGTCCTAGCTTTAGCAAAGAGACACTACTACAGAGTAAGAAACACCAGGATGGGATTTGCTTTAAATCTGGTTTAAGGGGTGAACCTGTGGCCGAGGGGTTTGGGCGCTTACCAAATCGGCTAAAGCAGGCTAGTCCCCGGATCAACTCCCAGCCAGAACTTTGCTGCCTGTCATTCCCCTGTTCTTTCCTCACATTTCCTGTCAATCTCCACTGCACTCTATCTAATAGAGGGAAAACATAACGTGTTCACAGAGGCAGCCATAATGGCATTTAGAGCAGGGTGATTTTTCCTGTACCACACATGTCTACAGATTCTGAATCCAATCAAGTCTGACTAACATTACTAATTATATCACTGCTGTCCTACATGTTGGGCTGACAGTGTTTTTGATTACAAATGGATTATAAATGTTAGTTTAAATGTTGCGTCTGTGGGACATCATTAAGGCAATCTGAGAATGTGGTTTATGGCGTTCAGTGGATGAAACCCTGCTACAAAATTCAGAAGTCAAATACAGAGACAGAAGCCTCACCGGCAGACTGGATGGCCGTGCCTGCATGCTGTCTTCTTGACTGCTCTTGTTGGGCTGGTTAGAAGGAGGAGCACTGGACTGTGAGCTGAAGGAATCCTGGGAGAGTTCCTGATTGGACGAATGAAGACAGAAGACAAAACAGATTCAGTGTAAAATAAAATCTCCCAAGTCAAGCCTTTATTACTGCTTGTTCCCTTTTTGCAATACACAGCTATAAAACCACTGTCACATTGAAACAAATAACAGATCTCCACTGGGCTGAATAAATGTAGAGAGCCGTGACCGACTGCGATTTGAATATTTACTGTACATCATGTTTGTGTTGCCACAGGGCCGACATGGCACAGGAAAACTCACTGCTTACTCTACAGCTCTTTGCTTGTGGCGTCACCTTGAATTTATCTTAGTTCTTTTTTTGTTTTGTTTTTTAAACAAACTACTAAAAGCAGCTCCTTTCTGTCAACTGAGTTCTTGTGTGTGATCCACTTCCTGTTGTTCTTAAAATCCATTTAACAGACAGGAGCCTCTTTAATTAACTACGTAATTAAAGCTTAATTACCAACAAAGCAGCCCTGAATGGCCTACACCAAAGGTTTATTGAAAACCTCTCATGGCTGGTTCACTCTTTAAACCTTGCAGAGCAGCATCTTATTTTGTGTTTTGTTATGGAAAACTGAATGTGTAATGTTCATTTTAACCAACTATTGACAGGGATCACCTGAAGGCATTCCCTGGGAAGAAAACAGGCAGTTTTCAGTTTGCATTACCACTGTTAGATCGGCATGGACATCATTACAGAACTGATTAAGTACAGTAAAGCCAAGAGCATGTGTCAGCTCCAGAACCTCCTGCTAATGGAAACACAGTTGCTCCTGACACAGCACATCACATCAAATTAAAGCTAAAGTGTTCTAATAGAGTTCTGTGTGTGGATTACCTGTGGAGGAGGTGGGAACCTCTGATATGGTGACTGCTGCTGCTGCTGCTGTTGTGGTTGTTGTTGTTGTTGTTGTTGTTGTTGTTGCTGCTGTTGCTGCTGCTGCTGCTGTTGTTGTTGCTGCTGCTGTTGCAGTGGGGGTGTCTGGGAATATGGTGATGGTTGACCCTGTTGGCCATGAGCTGGAGGCTGCTGAGCTTGAGGAGGTGGGCCTCCTGGTTGCTGCTGCTGCTGTTGTTGTTGTTGTTGCTGTTGTTGTTGTTGTTGTTGCTGCTGTTGTGGGGGTCCTTGCTGCTGCTGCGGGGTTTGCTGCTGTGGCGGCTGCCCTGGTCCGGAGGGTTGTGGATATCCAGTCTGGCCCTGAGAGCCCTGTTGACTTTGAGGACCAGGACCCTGCTGCTGCTGTTGTTGTTGTTGTTGTTGTTGACTCTGCTGTTGCTGGGGAGATACATAGGGTGGTTGTCCAGGCTGAGACTGTTGGGGCTGGCTATACGGAGGCTGACTCTGAGGAGGACCATGAGGACCTTGAGATTGTTGGTAAGGCGCTCCTGGCTGCCCATGTTGGCCTGGAGTCTGTGAAGGTAGGCCCTGTTGCGAGTACGGAGGTCCAGAGGTTCCCTGGGGCTGGGCAGAGTACGGAGGTTGCTGTTGTCCAGGGTGAGTTGGAGGGCCATGCTGACCATAGTAGCCCTGACTTTGCTGTCCCATATCCTCCAGGGCCTTGTTGTCCATATGTTGACATCTAGAAAACAGGATATCAGTTATCAACAGTAGTTTATCTTCAAAGGGGGAGACCACCCATGCTTAAGCTGAATATGTGAGCAGATACAACCAGGCACAGTTGAATTATGTTGTGAACCTAGAGCACATTTTCCAGTAGAGGTAAGGTTTTACCATCCTGAGCCCCTCTGTGGAATATCAGTTACTACCTGAATACAGCATGTGCGCTGATGGGATCTGCAAAAATATATAAAAATAACCCAATATTCAAAGTCACCTCCTTGATTTTTTTTTTTTTACACCATTCACTCTCCACAGAGTAATCAGAGCATCTCTTCATCTTCCTCGCAGATTAAACGGGAAAGACGAACTGTTCTCTCTCTCTCTCCCTGTTTGAGTGGTGCGTTCCTCACTATAAACTGATCAGTCAAAGCGCATAAGAAAAACCATCCAAGTGTCTGAATTCAGCTGTGTATTGCTTTAAATTACTGGCATGAAAATAAAAATTGAGTTTTGACTTCATCTCCTTGAACTTCAATATGAGCCTTTTCATATTCTGCCCGAACCTGCTCGCGGAATGCCTTTCAATACCAGTGTTTTCGTTTCATTACCCTCAAGGAACATGGAAGGAGAAATCGCTGACCTTGTGAGGAAACACTGTAATAAGAAAAGAAGAAGGGTGGGTGGGGGGTGGGGAGCCATGTGTGTGTGTTTTTCTTCTTCGTACAAGGATTGGAGGGTGGGCTGACTGGAGGGGTGGGGTGGGGGGTTCTCAGCTACACAAAAAGTATAAGAAAATACAAGATAGTCAAGAATGGTCTCACATTTAAAACAACATGAAGTGGCCGCATTGTATCTGTCTGACAAAGGCAGTGAAGCCGGTTTCTTCTCTGCAGGGCACTTATCGAGTCCATGGTCAAACACCAGGCAGGCCAGTATGAGATAATCACACCACACAATGGGTACAAGACCACAGGCAGTGGACGCAGAAGAAAAAGGCTTCACTCTACGGGATTCCCTGCATGCATTTCTCTGTTAAGATGGACTGCCTGGATGAGAGAGTTCAAGAAGGGGCTTATTTCTAGCTATGACTAAGTAGCTATAGCAAACTGGATGTTTGCTGTTTTCAATTGGACAACGCTGTCAGAAGGTGCTGCCCACTGTGCCTGTCGACACAGCTTGGATTTTCCCCGTTCTCTGGCTTTCAAGCATGAAAATAAACCAGACAGTAGGAAACTGATGGGCTCCTTTCTTTTGGGGCTGTCCCTGTAAGAGTTTTTATTTTTCCCCCTTCAGTGCCTTTTTGGTTTCAGGTGAAAAAGATACTGAAACACAGTTTGGCTGGACTCTTCAGAGAAGGTTCGTGGATGTAGTCACGGTGTGTGGCAGAAGAGGCAGACGATCCACTGTGGTGATCTCTGAATGGGAGCACGCCAAAGACGAGCTAGAGGTTTGGTTGGGCTCTTTGTCCACCGTGGTCATCTATATTTTACGGGCTCAAAAAGTATTTGTCTTTCAGCAAAGGAGGTGGTTACCCAAACACAGGAAAGTTAATAGGCTACAGGTTGCTTGTTAAGACCAAACTCTAACCTATCTACTTTGCAGGCAAGAAATGTTTTCAGATGTAGCCTCTTTAGCCGTTTTTTCCCCACTAGCACTTGCTCTGCTAAGGTAAGCTAAGCTACACTGAGGATCTCTTGGCTCCAGGTTACAGTTAAAGAGATAATGGTAATCAATATAAACATCGTGCCCCGCCTCTTGCCTTATGACAGCTGGAACCTAACTTGCTTTAAATTCCATGAAGTCACTGTACCTGCATACATAATGTTCCTTAAGGAAGGGGACCTTCACTTTAACTTGTTGGGTTGACCTGATGATCCAAGGACCTATTATTTTGGTAGTTCACCATAGAGGACAGTGCTGCCCCTCAACAATGATAATCTCCCTCATTCAAGTTACAGATATCAGGTGATCAGTGACAAAGCCTCTTCACTGTTTTTAACAGGCTAGCAGGTGGTTTCTTATCCTAGTTCATGTCTTCTTCACACTAGACAGTACAGATTTTGTTCCATAAATCTGCTGCTTTTTAGAGTCAACTGCTACACATTTCCTCACAAATGTTTTCCTCTTCATATTTTGAATTTAAAGCCTCATTTACTTTTTTCCTCATAACTTCTAAATTTGTGCAATGAACCAAAATGTACCAAAAAAATTTTTTTTTAAAAATCTCATCGCCTGAGCTACTTAAATGATCTGAATGAATAATCTGCCAAAGTTACACGGGACATTTAACAAATAATGTACATTATTTGGTAATTATCTGGCCCTTTGAAGCCCAACTGTGACAACAAATATTGTTGATGTAAGGTTTCAATTACAAATGTACAAATAACCAGCCAAATTAATCATTACTGACCTGCTGGCCGTACTGCATGCCACCCATGGTGCTGGGTGGTCGGCTCTGCATCCCCATAGGGTATCTCTGTGGGCCTGGAGGGCCATAGCCCTGCCCTGGGTAAGAGCCTCCCTGCTGGGGTCCAGGCCCTGTGGGAGGCCCTTGCTGCTGCTGGGAGTAGGGACTGGGCCCTCCATATGGCTGGCCGCGCATCTTCCCTACCTGGTCCATTGGGACTGGAGGCTAAAGGACATACAAAGAGAACGTGTGATCAGAAAAAGTAGACTACTCGACTGACAATTCTCACACCAAAACTGTATGGAATAGGTTTGACTTTAGAAATAACTGTGTGAGAGCCACACAATTATTGTGATTTTAGTGTTGATGGTAATGGCATGTCTAGAGCCCCTATTAGACTGTTCAGTCATACCTCCTAACAAGCTCTATAATGACAGAAATAATGGGATCTTGTTCAGACTGCAGTGATGTGACAGGAAAGGACGAGAAAATGCAGTCCAGGTCAGATTTAGCCAGAGTCATTTTTTTAAACCTTTTTTTAGTGAGTTGTCTTGAGAAGGCATTACTCAGCGTGACTCCATTGCCGTGTGCCATATGAGCATCATCTCATAAACCAGTCAGTGTAATCAAGGAAATATAGGACAAAAAGCAGAAAGGGAGGGGAAAAAAAACTGTAGTGGATTTACTTTCCACATAGAATGGGAAAAAAAATTGGCCATGAATGAATGAATAAGCCCACTACATCCGCCAGGAGCATTTCCTTGCCCAGGAGATCATTGTGCCAGTGGGTGGATACTGTTACGGCAGAAACGTTGGTAAAGGTTTCTATGAAAATAAGCTCAAGGAAGTGGAAGTGTCTGCGGTGGCTGGAGTCGTGCCCACCTCTCAGCTGGAGCCACGTAAGGATAAGGGGTCGGGTGGTGGTTGTGGGGACTGACCTTGGCCATGCTGGACTCGTAGAGATCCACACAGTCCAGACAGGGAATGTTAGTGAGCCAGACGGCCTTTTCTTTTGGCTATAGAGTCGAGGAGGAAAACAGAGAGCAGAGGGAAAGGGGGGTGGTGGTGGTGGTGGTTTATAATGAGGTAGCTTCGTCTGTCAACAGCTGGAGCCAATGTCATAAAGTGTCTATTCCGTAAAGTCTGTGGTAGCGTGGGTGTACATAAGACATGGTGGAATCCCTCTTCCCAAACACAACACTCCCCCGGTGTGATTTAAAAAAAAAAAAAAAAATCCAATACTTTAAAAAGAAAAATTTGAATTCCATTGCAGCATTATTAACTGGCCATCACGTGGAGGAGTAAACAAATAGCAATCCACAACAAGTTATCTGCTTGTTTGCTATGGTCTGATGGCATCAACGGATCACACCGCTGGCAGCCCGTGCACGTTCCCATCAAACCCACCGCAGCAGCATCTGAAAGTACAAGCCACAACGGGGTCTTTGAAGTAGCAACACCTCCTGGCCTGCTCACCTCGGGCAGCAGACACAAAGCTTTCATTGCTTCCCACGGTTATTAATCTGTGCGCGTGTATGTGTGTGCGCACGGGTGTGTTTTTCCTCCCCCAAAAACCTCTTTTCCTCGGTTAAGGGAGACAACCACTGGGGCTATTTATAGCCAGCGAGACGGAGAGGGCAGTCTGCCGAAAATGTAACAGGTCCCAGCTGCACTGCTGTTTGAACCCGGGCCAGGGCTTGCTCTTCCTGGGCTTTAATAAAGCAGCAGGCTTTGGCACTCTATGAATGACAGTGCTGCAATGAAAGAGGGGAGGTCGGGTAGGGGGTGACTCAGTAGGAGGCTTGTGTGTTTGCGCGTGTGTGAAAATATGAGTGTGTGTTGCGGAAGACTGTAGCTGTTGGAGGTGGTGGCGGGGGTGTGGAGGAGGGGTGGATCAACAAGCTGTCAGTGTGGCCAACCAACATTATCCAAGATAACATATTCCACTCCAGATTTTCTCTCTAGCCTCCCCCAGGCCACACTCTCCTGAGCTCCTCTCCTCCAGGTTCAGAGGAGTGTTGTATGTGTGTACAGGAAAGGAGTAGGTGGAAATGCTTACCGGGTTGGGCGGGGGGGGGGTCTACACTCCCCTTGGTCATTACCGACCACACCGGGGGGGGGGACAGGCTCCACTGTGACCTCTAATGCACTTTTAACCCCAGACTTAAAGGAATGACACCATACCTCCCCCCCCACCTGACATCATGCCATGATAGGAGTCCAAACAACACTGCACAGCTTAAAGATGACTGGTAGAAAGCAGCAAAGCAAACCCCACCTTGTTGCTAGTTTTCTACCTATTTCTAAAAGTTGCATTTGTCCAATTATGGCAACAAGAAAAAGAAAAATCCCCCACATTCTCGCAAACAAAGCTGGAGCGACTTCTTTCACTGGACAGAAATATGCTATAGCTCTTCTTTAATGAGCTGCTTAAGCAGTTAGACGGAGCCTCCTGAGTCATCTGTAAAGTGTGCCACCGAGGCCTGAATCACCGGTAACGTCCTCCAATCCGCATAAAAAAATGACGAGCATGCAAACAAACTACAAAATCCAGCGCACTAAAGGTAAAATCTATTTCTCATTTAGACAAAAATCTCCCGGCAATGACTGGGCCATAAAACAATCAACCTTTCTTCCCCTCACCAATTTCGGTCGATATTTTGCCAGCAGTGAGAATATTTCTAAACGAGTGAACAAACCGGCTTTTCCATTAAAAGGCATGACAGCCCGGCGCCCAGCTCGGCAGGGAGAGGGCTCGTGAGTACAACTCCACTACAATCAGGGTTTACAGCTCTGAGAGGAACGTGGAGAATAACGGTTCCCAGAACAATCACTCCTCTGCATCTCGTGCCTCATTTATCATCCACGCCACAGATCTAGTTAGGTGTTCTCTGATTAGGTCATCAAATAGTGAAGGCAAGTATGCACTGTGCACATGAATGCGCCATCAATATATATATATATATATATATATATATATATATATATACACACACCTTACACATCAACTTCTAATCCATTTAAAATAAGGCTCCATTTTATGATATTTTACACCAACTTTCACAGAATTTGGCATTTTGATTCGTAACTACAAAACATTCTAAGAGTTGAGTGTTTCCTAAAGGAAAACAGGCTGAAAAGGTAGAAGAGAAAGGTAGATTGCACTCTAATTCAAAATTATTTTTAATAGCAATTTTTTGCTTCTAATTATGTTTGATTAGAGAAACATTATTGAGATAGAAGCATTCATTTGCCATATTCAATAATGAATAATTCTCTTGTTTTGCAGTTTTTTTCACACAGACTTGACTTGGACGAGCTCCCCAGGTATACTGACAGCAGAAATGTATTTATATTCTCCAATATACCTGCAGACCTTCCATGGTGTGGGCTATAGCTTGTGGGGACAAGTAGCTGTCCCTAGATGACAGGTTTCACGACATCCCCCACCCCCACCCCCCGTCCGAGCCCACCACATTTTTAAAAACACTTTTTTTTTTTTTCAATGCTTGAACTATAAAGTTCATGGAAATCCACTGTTAATAAACGTGTTTAATAAATGCATGATGTTTTGAAAGTTCAAACTGAGTGTAAATAGTTGATCACATTACTGACAAAAATAATTTTGACTTTTGCCATAATGAGCAGCCCTAGATTACTAGATTCTAGTTCTACTTAATGCAAGCCACAGTTTTACTTCCATGTAACACAACTATTGTAATAATTAACTGCAAATTCACTGGATCAAAGTCAATATCCATTTTTGAAATCAGCAAAGAATAAAAACGACTTGCTGCAGTCCTGTTTCATGAGTTTTGGCCATCATACCAGTCAGAATTTTATATATATATATATATATATATAAAAATCCCCCATCACATTATTAGAAATGTAAAAAATTAGAACTGCAATGTAATTAATCAACTGATATACACATAAATCAATTAACATTCAAATTAGTTGTTTGGATAGTCAAATAGCAGAAGTCAAAATACAGTCAGTATTCAATAAAATGCCAACATGAACACAGAATATGGGTGGAACTCCTGCCTAAACCATGCTCAATATAATCTTATCACACTCATGATATGGCTTGATGCTTTTAAATGCACATGGTCTACAGCTCAGCATAAATCTGAGGAATGCAGGATGTCTGCTTTACTCCTCCACCTCATTCGATCATGTTAGCACATCTGTACTCTGCAGGCTGAGAGATAGTTGTGGCCGGCCTACTGCTCAGTACTTCATTGATCTGTTTACCAGTATTTTCCTTGCATTGCTTAAGTTGTTCACATCGGACACACCGTTACACATCCTTCAAATTCCCAGAGAGCTTTAGCTGAAGCCTTTGTAAGTGTGCATATGTGTGCTTCAACCCAACTAAAAAGATTCTACTGCATCTTGTAGACAGAGGTCTGGGACTGCTATACAAGGTTCTGTTCCTGGTTATCTTGGTTGTAGAATTAGCAGCTCTGCTCTTTGGAAAGTCAAAAACCAAGAGTGCTGCTGCTGCACAGTGAAGACCTTGAGTACCAGACCCCCCCACACCCTTTTCTGCATCAGAGTTGAGAATTTAATCAAAACCAAAAAGATATATGAATAAAATCTGTACTATGATAAATATTAGAAGTACAAGGTTGAGGGAAAAAATGCAAACAGAAGGAATGCTGGGCATATCATTTGTTAGTTTCTGCTCCATTTAAAATGACGATGAATTTCAAGGTGAAAGAAAGTGAATGTTAAAGATTAAGAATTCACTTAGATTTTGCACATTGTAAATATCTTCAACAGTAGGGGTACGGCTGGTGGTTCATTGTTTAAAATAAAGGACAGAAAGATTTGCTGCTGATGTATCACAGGAAAATGTTAGTGGTTTTGGTGGTGAGGGCAAAATGGACACAGCGGAAAGACGATAAGGCATGCACCACTACTGAGCTGAGTGCAAGTCTGAGTCCAAGTGCTTTGAAAGACAAATCACAATAAAGCTCTCACACAGAAACCTGCCATCTGCCATTTACTGGCAAAGTGTGGTCCATCTCATTTATAAA
>JAMQGT020001270.1:0-21289 GCA_024447675.2 Pterophyllum scalare | reverse complement strand
TTATGTTTTGGTTATTTCGTTCAGTTACGTATTGCTGGTGGAATAATGGTAAATTAGACAAAAGGCAGACATGGGGCTTTAAAACTATGAGATCATGTAGGAAGTGTGAATCTTTTCCTCCACGAGCCAGACGACAGTATGACAGAGAATTAGTGAGTAGCAAGTCTTCGTGGTAACACTTTTCATCAAGTCATCAGTGGGAGGCAACAGTTATAGTACAGGGACTGTATATGAGCAGCAATATCAATTACTGTAGGTGGCTGTTTTCTGATTCAGCTCCAGCACTTCAGAGAAAGAAACTCTGCTTCCGAAGTTTCATACTGTCCCTATTAATTCGGTGCTAAAGGAGGTCCTCGTGCCTGCTGCTGCTGAGCTTGTCCGAACAGGCAGCGTGGCATTTTAAAGAACACCATATCCTTGTAAAACAAGAATCACATAAATAAATGCATGGCACTTTCAGCTGCACAGGAGGTCTTTAGCATCATGTTGTTGCTCTCCCACAGAGATTTAACATACAATATGATCTTAGTGCTTTCAAGTCACTTTGCAGCCGCACAGGCGGCTGGAAAAAAAAACCAGATAAATATTTTTCAAGGTGAACTCAGATAAATAGAGCACATCTTGAAGCCTCTTCTAAAATGAGCTAGAACATGGAGCATAGAAAGCAGATTGCAGTGCGCTTTTTTCAAAATATATGAAAGCGAGAAGAAGAGAGGCTGCACCTCTTCATAATAAACAGCAAGTTTATGCTAAAAAGAAATAGAAGCTCCCTACCCCCTCCTCCCTTACAGCCTTCTATCTACGCTCTCTGCTAACACACACACACACACACACACACTCCTCCCTTAGCCTATATAAGCAGACAGCAGCTGAGCTGACCCCTCCACCCTGCATTCTCTCCTTTATTAAACATACAAAAGCTGTCTTTGCAGCTTTGAAATACATATGGATATGTTTGTTGGTTTCTTAGTTAAACTTGAGGGAGAAAACAGGAGCTACTTTTGCACGGACAAAGTGAGCAATATGAGCAGAAAAGCCCGCATTGTAAGAGAAAGGGCTGAGCAGAGCAGGGCGCTGCTGCCTCCCATCCCCCACAGTCACATAGCAAAGTTCTGCTGCTTTTGCAAGCGGTGATGTTGCCTTCACGTGCTCCACGTGAACGCTGCGAGTGCACAGTGTCGCAGCGTTCAAGCGCTGCAACTCAGAAGAGAACGTTGTTTTTTCCACGGCTTTTCCCTTAAATTCTCGTGCATCTCGGGCAACTTGATGAAATGGAAACCAGAAAATAATATTGTCAGGCATGTCTGGTTTTTATTCGAAAGCCAAAAGCACGTGCAACGCAGCTCAAAACTACGTTATTTAAAGTGTAGAAGTGTTCAGCGTCGTTTCATGTGAAACAATAACAACATTATTCAATTTCCTGTAATTTGTTTATTACTGTTGTTGGCTATGGAGTAGCTCACTACTTTCATTCTTTCAACTTGTGACCTATGCGTGCGTATTTTTTATATTCATTAAAATCAAATTAATTACTTACTTTCCTCTGAACTAGCTAAGGTCACCTTAGACCTATTAGAGCAGAGCCCTAAGCGCTCGCTCTTCTACGTTGCCTATTTATAAAAGAGATTCGACACTCTGACCGCCCTCTCGAGAGGCTTACCTCTCGCCAATTAATATGTGAAAATTCACTTTGATATTTACTTCATTTTTAAGCCCTCTGAGTGGTTCATATCAGACGCGGGCATGTTGATCAAGAAAAAAATTCCGACAGCACTTGAAGGGAGCACGAGGGCTGCTGCTGCTGCTGCTAGGAGAGCGCGAGGCAGGCAGGCGGAGAGGGGGGAGGGAGAGAGAGAGAGGTGGAGAGACCTAGGGTGTCTGTTCTTATTAATTGTATGGGGCGAGTTTATGCTTCCTCCAAACCTCTCCTGCCCGCTGCGTGCCTGGAGTAACACATGTGACCGTACTCAGTGGCCTGTACGCGGTCACTTTCCCTCCATCGCTGCTTCTCTTTCTCTACCTCCACTTCCTGCTCTGAGACTGGCTCGATCCATCCCCCATTCTTCTTCCTTTTCTACTCCCTCTCTCTCTGTCTCTTGCACACACACACGCACAGGTTGTAATTTCATGCTTTCCTCCACTTTCCTCCGCTGTGTACCCACTCCTCTCATTTGCTTGTTGCAGACACATGGAAGTAGTCACTTCCAGTTCTACAGACGATGCCACTGTCGCCTGTTTTGCTTGTAATAAGATAGAAATCCACACGTGATTGTAAGGGGCGCTCACAGCTCATTGCACGAACTGGCTGAATTCAGGGAGAAACAGTGTGCACAGAAGTGTTGGTATTCAGACCCTGCACAGCAAACATGTGGCTCCTTAGAACATGTTTGGGCTGAAACTGAAATGTGCTGAGAGTGAGGACAAACAAAGCTATTCATGATGCACTTTTAAAAAAAAAAAAAAAAAAAGAAGTTATCTCAACAGGCACCACCCCAGTATAATTGCATACAACCGAAATGTTGTATTTATTAGAGGTTTATTGGTAATGAAGATGGGTTAATTTCTATATGAAATAAAGCACACAGCAGAGATTGATACAACTTCCCTACCCTAAATGGGAGCATCTATCCAGGACACATTACTGAATGACCCCCTGAGGGTGCCGTCAAACACCGCGCTCGCCTCATAACGGCTCTCCTTGAGTATAAACAAGTGTTTTTTTTTTTTTGTTTGTTTGTTTTTGGTTTTTTCTGAGGGACCCGGCGCAGTCCAGATCCAGTTCTCGCTGCAGATTCCGCTCCGGGTTTTCATCTTCTCGCGACAGGTCGGTAAGATGGCTGTAGCTCGCGGAGCCTCGTGCTGGTTTGGTTGATTTCTAGCTCGCGCTCTCGTTCTGTAACAGAAGGCCCCCCTCCAACACACACACACACACATACACACACACTCACTCACTTGTGTCGGTTAAATTCACTTCCCTGGCTCTGTATTTATATATTTTTTCTTTCACAAACTTTCCTGTCTCTCTGTGTTTTAACTTTAAACGGAGTCGCGGTGGATTACCGGATACCGGTCCGGGCGGAGGGAAAAGGGGGAATGAACCGGGACAGCGGGTACGTTGATATAAATATACTTGTATTTATATTCAATGGTTATTCGAAGTTTGATTGTGAGTGAGTCGCCGTGCTGAGAGATAGGCAGAGAAAAGAGCGGGGCGAGAGAGAGAGAGAGGGATATCATGGCCGCTCAGGTCGCCAGCGTCGCCACTCTCAACACTAGCCCGCCATCCGAACTAAAAAAGCCGGATCGGGATACACAGGAGGAGTCGGTACCGGGAGAGAAACAGCATGAAAATAAGGAACCGGGACCTGACGGTGGATCTCCTGGGCAGAAGGAGCTGCAGGACGGGACCGATGCTGGAAATGCTGGGGGAGGAGGGGATCCTGATATGAAGAACGGCAACGGGAATTTACCCAGGGTAAATAATAATAGCAGTAATCAGAATGATACAGGGGGGCCCGAAGGGAATAACCATCCCGGGATGGGACACCACCACCCGGGGCCCTTTCCTCCACCTCCTTACGGTTACAACCAGCACTACAGCCGGGCCCCTTTTCATCAACATGGCGGACAACAAAGCCCTGGCATGGCAGCTGCATCGGGGCCGGGCATGATGGACCCTTACCCCCCAATTCACACGAACACGGCTACCCCAACCATTACAACAACTACAGCCCGTTCCAGAACAGGACTTCTTACCAGGGCCCGGGATACGGGGCCATGAATTCCCCGCGTAACAACCAGCCTCCCGTGGCTGGGGGGCAGCCAGGCAAGCAACAGCCAGCAGGAGGAACCACAGCTATGGCTGCCTCTTATAATAATCAGAGATATAACATGGGAAACCAACAACCTACATCTACGCCAACTTTAAATCAGCTTTTGACATCCCCCAGCCCTACCAGGAGCTACCCGAATTATCCCCAAGGAGACTATAACAATCAGGAGGGGGCCAACAAGGGACCAGGGGATATGGGCAGCAGTCAGTATGGTGGGGTCCATCCGGCTTGGCAACAAAGGACCCACCATCCGCCTCCCATGAGCCCGGGAAACACTGGACAGCCTCCAAACAGAAATCAGGTAAACTTCATTCACTGCACTGACACACTGGCTGACTTAAAGTCTCTCAGTTGCTGAGAAAAGGCACTGTAGAGTTGAATATTGCATTGGACCAGCCATTGTCTATGTAGCAAGAGCTCTAAAATGGCTGCCTCTCTCTTTCTCCCAATACCACCCCTGCAATAGTGTTTAGACAGAGAAAGAAGCCGCATATTCCGCTAGAAACAACTTTCTGAGCTGCGGGTGTCGATGCGCGTCCCTGCTCGGTTCAGGGCAGGAGTTTGACTAAGTGGAGCAGGAGTTAGCGGGGAGAAAGTGTGTGCGTGTGCAGAGGGAGATGAGGGGATGTTTGTTCGCAGTGTTGCCTCATTGTCAGCGCTGTAATTTCTGTCACAATCCGCAACCACGTCTGTTCTTTGCGGTGCCGAGCTCCCATCGGTGCTATCGGAGTTGTGTCAGCGGCTGTCGAGGCGATAAACAAGATGCAAATGACAGCGATAGCCGTTAAGTAACATTTGCATAATCATTAAGAAAAGAGCGCTGTGTCGGTTAAAAAGCCGCTGCAGGCCGGAGCTGAGATGCGTCTCGCAGTCGGGGTAAATGGCAACAATTTCGTCCGGCTAAAGTGTTTACTCGGATCAAAGTGTGATTGTGACCGCGATTGATTCGTCCCGATTGAGGGTTTCATTCATTGCGGGGTCGGTTCGACTCGGTTCGCTCTCTTTTTCTGCCTCTTTCCTCCATGTGCCGCCTGTAAACACGGCCCCGGCGCTTGGAGTTGGTAAAGTGCAGATTGCCTTTGCTTTGGGATTTGAATTATGGAGGTAAAATCCTGCTGTCAGAGCCAGGAGACAGTTGGTCTTAGGTTGACATGCGAGCCGAGATCTGATTGGCTCCCCCATCCCTCTGCTCTCGGCCATTTATAATTGCATCTAATGGAAGGCTGCAGAAAAACAGCCCCCTCTGCCCAGTGTTCCTCCACTGCGTAAAGAAAACATAGTCCCTGCCGATTTTCTTTTTTGTATTTTTAATAATTTTGAACACTTTAGTATGCAGTGTATCCCTAACATTTTTTTAAATCTAAGAATATACCTTATTATTCTAGTCATATCAGAAGAAATATACAAAACAAAGACTGTTTATCTGTGAATCCTAACCTACTAGTATTTGGTTGCATTATTTTTTTAAAGCATTTTGAGAATAGAGTTTGCTCAGTTCCTCCCACTGCAGTAATTTGCATGATGATGTAGTAATGTGGATTCACCATTGTTTTTACTTCTTTGATTAAAGCTCACACGTGCTCTGTCAGACTTCTGCTGTTACTGACCTCAGATGCTCACCTCAAGTTTTTAATTTTGTAATTTTCTTTTTTTTGCTGTTGGGGTACACAGCCTGCACTGCTCCTTTGAGTCAACTGACTCCAGTACAGCAGAGAGAGTAGGTGTGGTCATGTAGCCCCTCTTATACAAGTGTGTTCTGTACTGTTTCCAGATCAGGAGTTGAGGAGACTGGTGTGGCCCTGAAAGTCTTGTAGCCACGTGATGGAGCCGGACTGGCTGCAGTCGTGTTTACAAGCAGGCCAGGTGTCAGCCAAGTGTCACAGTTTTTTTTTTTTTTGTTTTTTCCCCTCCCCAGCAGGTAGCCTAATTTACATCCACAGGCAGAGTCTGTCAACAGTGGTTGCCTACATCTTTCTCTTAAGAGATAACAGCCTCTTGTGTAGTGTTTTACTCTACAGTTATGTGTCATAAGCAAGGTAGGTGGAGTATGAATGCATTAAAGGATAGATTGTGGGATTTGTCTTAATAATTTAAACATATATAGGTCAGAGAAGGATGTTTTAAATGTGTACGTGCAGCATTGTGTCAGTTGGAGAAAGCATAATTGATATTTGTTTAAAAAAGCATATTCTGTGTTCCGATTTATTTTAAGTGACCGTTTTGTTGAAATATTTTGCACATGGCTTTTGGATATGAAAGATGATAGATGAGCTTGTTGCAAAATAGTTTGCTGCTGTTGTTTTTATTTTATTATTTTATTTTTAGGACTTTATTTCCAGCAAAAAAAACAAACAAACAAAAAAAAGGCCTCTATTGAGGGCAGACTTTTCATCCGGAGAGGTGAACCCACCACTTGTTGCTTTAAACTTTTAAGGCGACAGCTTTTCACACATTTTGATTGCCGCTTTTGCCGCATCCACAACAAGTTAAATTGCAGGCACTTAGAGCTGGGTAGTACACATTCGCAGAGTGGCAGCAGAAGTGTTCGGTTCAGTGTGTTTTAGAGCAAACACCCAGATATTCTGCGACTTGACATCAGCAATTGGATGCAGGCTGTGTTTGCTGATCGCCATCGCTTTATATAAAAATATACCAGAAAGGATGAGGGGTGTCACGCTGAGTGTGACTATCTTTCTCTGGAGTGCCTCTCGCTGCTGTTTACAGGAAAGTTTGGGTGCTCTTCTTTTACTTTCGGTTTGTCACCTGCATCATGTTGAATCGTGTCTGTACCCAGGGATGGCTTTAAATTTAGACAAACTGGGAATTGCCACTCTCGGCGTGGATGAGTTCAATTTGAGCAGGGTCCAGCTTTTATTGCTGTGGAGTTGCCATATTTACATCACTTCCATAAATATTAGATTTCACTACTGAGATACTTGCAGATTACATTCCTGACATTGCATATATATATATATATATATATATTTATATATATATTCAGGGGCACACATTTCCTTTTATTTTTTCTTAGTAAAATTTCTTTTAGAAAAAAACCTTGCATCTCTTTCTAAGTGTCGGTATATCTAAATGGCATTTCTTTCATTTGTAAACTGAGCATTCATCAGGTCTGCGTAGTACTCCAGGTGTCAGATTGAAAGTTATGAACTTTGAATAAGCGTGTTTTATCTTTTCTATCACATCTGAATGTGTCAGTGAGTAGTTTTCAGAGAGATGTCCTGTCACCTTTCTTGGAATTTGTTAGTGTAATGTTTGTGGCTGCTGATCGATTGTGTTAGCGAGCATCTTTCACTGGCTTAAATGATATTTGTGGGGGCACTTCAATTATTAAATATACTGTATAAGGTGCTTAGCTCTAAATATTTTAATTACCAAGTACTTTGTGACTGGAGTGTTTCCCACACATACACTATACTTGAGCATGTTGCCAAGCTATATTGATGGATGCCCAAATATATTTAGCATTGCATTTTTATTATTTCATCCATCCAAGATAATGTCATGATCGATTGGACAATCCCCTCCCTCTTATTCTTAGTTTGGTTCCTTCTAACCAGATAACTCTGCTCACTAGCATCAAGTGTTTCCCTCGGGCAGGGTGGCTGCGGTGGTCCTTGATGTTAGTCAACTGTCTCCAATCTCACGTCTTGCAGTTTAACCGACTCCAGGATTTCGAACTGCACCGGTGGTAGTTCCTGTTCTGATCCATAGAGCCATCACAAACTAGAGGGCTACTCTAACCAGAACCTCCAGCAGGTGGAGAACTGGTTCATGTTCCACTACACTTGGCCCACTAAGGCTGCAGAGCAGAGCAAGTACTACTGATGCTGTTTTTGGTTGTGCCATTTGAGTCAGTGCACCAGGTGAATTACTTGAGAACACTGTAATTGTGAGGGAAGCACTGACTAATATGTTCAGCTGCCTCTCCAGTGAGCCTCAGTGGTCCTTGTTCGGCGCTGGACGTTCACTTCTGCGTGAACCTGTGATGCAGGTGGAGAACTGTGCTGGGATAAGAAACCCAGCTGCAGTTTAAGATGGTGTTTGAGGCAGACAATGAATAGACAGCTAAATAGCAGTGACCACGGCAAACTGCCCAGCAAGGGAATGGTACTCGCTGGTTAGCGTTAACCAAAATTTCAAAATAAGGTACTGTAGTGTGCCTCCATAATTGCGTGTATGTGTTGTAATTCATCTCCAGATGGTGTCAGACGGATGGATTAAAAAAACCACACACACAAACTTGGGTAGCAGTTACACTCAGTGAAAGCAGTGAATTATCATTAAAGTATACAAACAGAAGTTAAGATGACCAGTAATGTGTTCATACAATGATTTAGCTTGAGAATGAGTTAGCTGTACTTATATTCATGCCTTTGCATCCTTGTGTCCTCTCAGTTTCTTATGTACGAAGACTGATGTCTAATCCAATATGTTTTCTTTATTAGGCTGCCATCCATGCATGCATTTCCAACGGACTAATGAGCCTTCAGAGCAATTCTTTGCTAAAGAATCTGAGGCTCATTTTTAGTGTACGAGTGGCAGAAAGCTGGGGGGTAATTGAACATTTTTCGGCTGTTAAGCAAACGTAAAGGTAGCAGAGACTGTATTTTAGTAGAAGGCAAAAGGGCTTTGCTAAACTCTCATTAGTGTAACTGAATTGAGTAGACTGAGTATCTTGAGCTTTACAAGAGTTTGTCTTGATGTCAGCGGTCCAGGTGCAGAGAACACATTAACTTAATGGATATGATCCAAGACATGGTGTGTGGAGAACAGGACCTTTCTTCACTAAGGGCAAATAAACATTTATGGGATCCCAAACTGTTTTCAAATTGTAGCAGAGGGATGTCACATGAGACCTCAGCTACATATTTGTAATGTTTAGTCAGGGAGATTGTGTGTTTGATGTTTGACTGCAGAGTTTGATGTGGCAGTCACTAGACCAAAGTTCAGGTCAATTTTTCACAGGCTAACCTCTGTGGAAGAGCTGCTCATGCTTAGTGCTGCCGGCTACTTTTCAGCAGTTTATTAAAGGCTTCAACTTTTCATTCATTAGCAGTGGCACGACCAGCCTTTGATAATAATTTGGTGGCTTTTTTTTTTTTTTTTTAAATGGAGCCATTCACCTGCCTTGGGCCACCTGTTTGAGATGAATTAATGCGCTAATTGAATGGTGGATGAGGGCTAATATTATGGATTTCCATCACACTTTGCACATAAATAAATACTGTGAAGCGGATTGTAGTGGGGTTGTTTTGGATGGTGTGACGCCAGGTGGCCCCCACCACCACCACCGGTGATGTCCTCTCAGCTCTACAAGGCTGACTTCACAAATTGAGTTTGAATTAACTCATAATCAAAAACACTGTAAATATTTCTAAGTCTCACAGCTGAAAATGAAAAACGCCAAACCAAGAGTGTTGCTAATATCTACACAAAAATTTAATTGAACAAAAATCTTTCTTGGCACTGCATTGTCATTTAAAAGTTGGAACTAATGAAAGCACAAAAAGAGTCAGCGCGAGCTTTTTTTTCTTTTTCTTTTTAGCACAGTAGAGATGCACCTGTTACCAGGGAAGCAAAAAAAAAAAAAACCTTATTTAAAACATTAAATAATATTGAACATTTAGAAATTGCAAAACTGATGTACTATAGAAAATCATTGTCCACTGACTTTTTAAATACAGGCTTATTTGCTGATTGCCTCGCTGTATCATGCATGCCCGATGATGTAATATTATGTTTTTATTTGAAATATATCATAATTTTAGTTTTAACAGAATTTAAAGATGACAGATTAATCATTTAATTTTTTAAAGCAAAATTTTTTTAAAAATTGGCAGTTTACATTAGGTATGTCACTAAAGCTGTGTATTGAAACATCCATGGCAGTAATGCACATAAATCATTAATAATTTTGCTTTTTTTTTTCTTTTTGCACAGGCGTGGTTAAAGACTCTCACCACTTTAATTAATTAGCCAATAATGATAAAGCACAATAAAGTTATAGATTTTTCTCAAATGTTCTCTGTTTATTATGTTAATAACATTATCAGGAATGCATATAAGTAAATTATACATGTTTTGCCATTTGAAGATGCCACTTTGGAGCGTGGGAATTTGTAAGGATCGTAGTTTGCTGTTGAGAGATTTTCAATTTGCGGCTCTGCTTTGAGGTTTTTCTTTTTCTTCAACTTTACTGAGGCAACAATTAATTGAGCAGCCAATTAATAGAAGATAAAGTATTTCCATTGTGAGTATAATTTCACTTTGTACCAACTGTTCTGGGTCCAGCCTCTCAAATGTGAGTTAAGTAATTGACCGATGAAAATAAGTGTGGCATTAACTTAGTCACTGACAAGAAACCCCAGACTGGTTTTAGGATTCACTGCTTTTCTTGGTTAGATTTGTAAATTGGACACCACACATCACTGTACAGCACACTGTCTACTGTTACTCACTCACCAGAGAGCCTTATACTGTTGTTTGACAGCTGGGCCAGCAGTTTGTTTTGTTCCTGTTCACTAAATGCAACTCACAGTTATAGGAAAACACACAGTGCAACTTCCCACTACTGTTTGCACCCCTGTTTAATAGGGTGCCGTGGAGAAGAGGAACACTGAGCATTTGAAAAGGAAGTTCACACTCGGCTCTTTAGTCTGCACTGCTGAGTAATGATTCTCCACAGGCCTCATGGACAGCATGCAGCCTCCTGGCAACTCTGTGTGTGTGTGTGTGTGTGTGTGTGTGTGTGTGTGTGTGAGAGAGAGAGAGAGAGAGAGAGACTGGATATATTGTATATGTATGTGTGTATGAGGGAGAAACGGTGTCAGTGATACCCGGGGGAAGGGTGGTGGTGTTGGTGTTTTGTGAATGATCTTTGGCTGCCCCTGACAGCTGTGTGTATTTGTGTGTAACGTGCAGTAGTTACTTGGTGGTTCTTTGTTTGTGTGTCTGCCACTGCCTCAGGAGGCTCTCTGACCTGCTCTTACTCCACGTGTCACCAGCCGTCCGTCTTTCTTTCCTAGCATTGCTCTTTTTTTTCAACCACAACACAAAGCTGCGTGGTCCAGCTCAGTCTTTTTCAGAGTTCATTGTTGTTCCGCTGGCATCTCCCAAACTTTATTGACTTCAGGCTGTCTCTACAGTAGTTACTGTTGGGGTCGTTTGCTTTAATGACTCAAAAGGTTAATAAAGAAACTGTCATGGTGAAAATGACTTGATCTGAATAATTGTATCCTCTGTGTTGCAATTGAAAATACACTGGGAAAAACAAGCTCATCGTGGACAAATGTCAGGCTTGGGCTATTGCATCAGGGCATGCTGGAATGTAAAGGTAATTCATTTCTTTTGACATTTACCTTCTAAAAATGCTCCGGATTAGCATAGTAATATCCTTCTCTGGGCCTGTGCGGGACTACAGACTTCATTTACATGACGTATGGTGTGTGTGTTTTTATGGAATAAAGTGGTTAACCTTTAAATGGGTGCAGTTGTTGATACTCGGTGGTAGAGAATGATGCTTCCTCCCAGCTCTCATGCAGCCCTCACCTTTGATCTTGGCAAAGGGAGAAAAAAAAGCCATTGGGTCATATATATATATATATATATATATATTACACAGCAGGAAAAGGGGAATATAAGCACACAAGGCGCTGTTGATTTTTCTGCCTTTATTTCCTTCATTGAACTCAGTGGTGATTTGAGCTGTGGCTGCCCGCTGGTCATTACCTCGCTTTCTGTTTTGCCTAATGTGATATTCACATTTTTTTTTATTTAGTTATTTTTTGGGGGGATGCAAGTAAAACCAAAGCTGTGGAGATGATGAATCCTGCAACAGCCCCACGTTTGAGATTTTTAGACCACATGTGATGGAAAGAAATGGTTAGTAATTAATAGAAAATAAATGTGTAACAGTGAGATGATTTACAAAGTTAACATAGGAAATAAATATCTGCAATAAAATAAGCATTTGCATAGGTTCATCAGAGATAAAACAAGCTGATTAGTTGATAGAAAGTAGCAAATGAATATATACATATGTGTCTATACATATGTGTGTATATATAATTCAATTTGTAGAAATATTTGTTAACTTTTACAGGTTAGTGGACCTTTTATCACTCAGACAAATATCAATCTAAAGTGTTCTAGCAAAATAACGTAATAGTAAACTTCCAAAATTCTTGTTAGCGGTGGGTTTTCTATCACTGTGTTGAGTCTCTTTCCTGACTTTGAAAATGCTGACTAAGCTCAGAGGATGATGTCAGAGTTGGATCTAATATATGTCGGACTACAATAACAAAAAGGAAAGATTATTCTGAGGGAAAGGAGACAATTGTTAACTGATCCGAGTCTTTGGTGAAAACAAGGAAACAACAGATGGCATATTGTTTATGTCCAAATCAATAACTAATCATTGAGAGTGCATGTTGCAAACCGTATAACTGCTTTATAAATATAACGACTGGGTATATTTCCAGAGATTCACTGTTACTGCATTTGATCAGTAGGAAGAAAGTTGTTTTTTTTTTTTTGTTTTGTTTTTTTAAATAACTGGTTCTACATTCCTATTTGTTGATATTCTTAGTGTTGCATGTTAATAACTAGAATCTCTTTGGGTTTGGGACTATGACAGAACAGCTATATTTGACTGTTTTCTAAAGAGTTTGTAGATGAAAAGATTAAATGTCTGATAGAGAAAATAAGTGATTAGCTGGCAGCCTTGAAGTGAATCCCCTCTGGACTGTTGGTGAGATAATATTTAAATGTCACTTTTGTGTCTGGAAATGTAAGAGGCAAGCTTTCCTGCTCTTTGACACTAGTAGAGATTATAAAGTAATCTACTTAACAGTTTAATTGACAGTGCACATAATCAGTAGCAACAACCTCAGCAGTACCTGACATCAGAACAGCTCTTACTGCTGGGGTCTGACTTGGGCTCTGTTCATAGTTCAAAATGATGCTTTTTTTCCTTTTTTTTTTTAAGTACTTGTTGCTGACAGAAAATAAATATAAATATCCATCCATCCATTTTCTTCCACTTATTCAGGGCCGGGTCGCGGGGGCAGCAGCCTAAACAGAGAAGCCCAGACCTCCTTCTCCTGAGCCCCCCCCCCCAATGAAAACAGGCCATATTCCTGTTAGCAGCCTCTTTGGTACAGAGCTGCTGTTTGGTACGATGGTTCGATGGGCACATGGATTTAAAAAAGAGCAGCCAGTGCTCAGCAGGTGCAAAGTTGCACAGACAAAAGCAAAAGAATCTGTTTAGCGGCGTTGTTTCTCCCTTGTGTGGCAGATGATTTCTGATATGCATGAACAGTATTTTGTGCCAGGCTGCTGCTAAGATTGGACTCCTTTGGTGAGACCTGTGGTGGTATGAATCGACACAAAACAGTAATGGGCGTTGCCGTATTTCTCTCTCACCTGAATATTTGCATGACCTTGTCCACGAGAGCCGATTTTACCCACGGGTCTCACCAGTCCAGTTGACTCTCTCACTTGGGAACAGTATTTTACAGCAGTCTAGCTTCTTTTCTTCCCTTCCTGGAGTTGATATTAAGCCCGTACAGCTCTGCTGTAAAGTGCAAAACCCCTTTATTCCATTAAAATGACTGGTCTGTGATTCAGATCATGACCTGGCATGTTTTCCTCATGTCGAGTGTGTGCAGAACACTCTGTCTGACGTCAGCATCAGAGTTGTGACTCTAACCATGAGGCAGCCAGTGATCCAGCCAGGTCCTTAAGTGGCTTCGCCTCATTCAGCAGCCAGGGTATTTTTGGCATACTAGTGAGTGACACACTTATCGTAATGGGTCGTCCAGGGTTCCAATGGTCAGCCTGAATAAGCATCCTTCTCGGCAGCGCCTGCTGAGCCTCAGCAGCGTGATGTAACCGATCACTGTCTTGTCTCCAATGCTGACAGAGGAGTTGCTATGCTTGCTAACCCATCAAGTGGCTTATCTCTGAGCAGAAGAGGAGAGCAGAGACCACTTTTTCTTCCATGAGCGTTCCCGGTAAAGTGTTCATGTGACCTGAGCGCCGGTGCCACTCTTGAACTGTACTCAACAAGCCACACCGGTGTGCTTTACAGGATGAGTGTCCACTGTAACTACATTTTAACAGTGGTCTGAGCGCTGCTGTGTAACTGTTAATATGTTGTTAAATTTGAAACTGTTTTGCAGGTTATAATTGAAGA
This sequence comes from Pterophyllum scalare, assembly GCA_024447675.2. Lineage (NCBI taxonomy): Eukaryota > Metazoa > Chordata > Actinopteri > Cichliformes > Cichlidae > Pterophyllum > Pterophyllum scalare. Next base: position 7,243 of record JAMQGT020001270.1, on the reverse strand, counting down.
AATGTTTTGGCTGTTTTAAGAGAGGGTGGGCTTAGTGTTTAAATTAGTTCAGTATTCTACTTCACTGAAACCTGATTTTAAAAATAAGAACGCATTTTTAATAAATACCTTTTCTTCTGTTTAACAGTCTGTTGATAAATCCCTCAACAAAATGTTTGAAAAGAGCTGAGAGTGAATCTGATTTAATGCCAGCTAACAGTTCCTTATTAAAGGACAGTCTATCTTTGCTTTATAATACAAGTCAATCCCATCTGATATTTGCAGTTGCAATATACATGTATTACTTCCTATTATGCCGCTGTTAAATAATGTATGTCTGGTTTGCCACTTGCTGCATCTTACCACATGCAGCACTCTTTCCACTGGCTTGCTCTCAGCCCCGATGATCTCCCATCCAATCTCTCCTCACCTTGTCTCACTCCTGGGACTCAGCCACTGTCACCTGGAAATATATGTTTAGCCTGACAGCTTGACAGCTGGGAGTCAGGACCAGTGTTCACTCTCTTGTACCCTGAAACCTTAACACTGGACTGACAGGCCAGGGAGTTTGCCTGCTTTTTTTTTCTTTTCTTTTTTTTCTTCCTACTGGTTGGTCACAGCAAGCTTTTCTGATCAATCTAATAGGAGATCCCGTCAACACACACACACACACACACACAGTCTATCAGTACAATGTGGGAACCAGTTAGCACCTCGCAGCTATGCTGTTAATCATCAGTTAACAGTCACTCATGTGCCAGTCACCACAATCACGTTTGTACTCACCATTAGAGTTTCTTAAATATATTTTTGAAAGTTTTCACTATTTTCATACATATATATGAACATGCAGATTTAACGTTTCCTCAACATTTTTGGTCACGTGCAGAGTCATCATTCTGTGACGACAAATCTCCTTGAGTTAAATAACTCCTTTAATTTTAAACATTTGAGTAGATAATCATTTTTAAGTTGTATCACTTTGATACAACTTAAACTGAATGGATAAACTTAAAGAATAAGATGCACTTTTGTAGGGCAAATCAAATGACAGTGATTTTGGTTTATTTCTATAGCACCACATCGCAATAAGTCGCATCAAGCCGCTTTATACTGCAATGTAAAGAAGACCCTGCAAATAATAGGATCAATGGGATAAAAATCCTTTGTCACTGGTTCCACAATCATATATATTCTATCAAAATTTCTTTTGCGATCCTAAAGGCCTTTCGATTCAGGTTTTGTAATTAAGTTTAAAATTGACATGAAACATTTCCATTTTAAAAAGAAGCTGAACTAATGAAACAAAGACACAGGTTTTAAAAATTACTGACGATTATTCTTTTCTAAACTTGTTTTGCTCCTCATCTTTTAGCACATCATTGGTTGGAATTTAATTTGGAAAGTGAACGCTGTTGGTGGACAATCAGGGTCAAGAAGGAACTTAATTAATGAAACAAGTACCTGAATTAATGAAAACACAGAGGAAATGCTTAATTTTTCACTTGTGTGTTGATCAGCTTTGAGACTCAAAGGTTTGGATGGCCAGCAAAAGGTTTTGACATTAGCAATGGCAGGTATAGGGCACAGACTGTAAATAAAAGATGAACAACTACCCTGCAGTCATTGGTCAGTGAATCCTGTTGTGAAAAGCTGGGCATATTCACAATCATCATCTTAGATCTTTGAAACTAGTGTCAGTAGCTGACTGTGAAACCGGGGACACACTTTGAGTCCTCTATCTTTAATAGCATGTGGCTTGGGTTTGAGCTGCTGCTCACTGATTCTGTAAGTTTATGACATCAACAATCCAACAGTCACACCACATACACGTGCAAAATGACATGGGTCTTCTTGGTGAGGCTGCTCGAGCTCTTGTGTATAGATGTTCAAATTGGATATGAACAAATTTTCCTTCCAAAATGACTTGCCATACAAACCACTTGCCCCTTTCATGAGCCTGGTTCTCCCAATGGTCTCCTACAATTAAATGGGAGTGCTTGCTAATAGGGGATCTAATATTGTAGGCTCCTTACCTTACGATATAAATCAGCGACTGCTTTTATCTTGTGCTAAATAAAGAAGACTGAATTGAACTTCTTTACTAATACGGCACACATCTTAGTCAGAAAAAACACATAATTTTTCAGTTTTGATCTTGGAAGAAGTAATCTGACAAAACAAAACAAAAAAAATGTTTTTAAGGTTGAGCTTGAATTTGTAGCCAGATCTCTCATTGTTTGTTAGAAGATGGAGTCTCAGTTCGTGTGCTGGTGGAGGTGGTGGGGATGACGATCAATCCAGTTGTCATTATCTGAGCATTTGGTCCCAAATGCAGTTTAAAGTTCAAAAGCTGGAAAGTGGACCTCTAGTTAAGTTGTTTTTGTCAAACTACGTTGGCATTAACTGCGCCAGCAGCATGTGCAGACGCTGCTGTCTGTGCCACCGCCACGGTTTATTTCTCCCTGCCTGATTGTTAAATGCCAGAGTAAAGTGGAAGCTATAGAAAAAAAACTGAGTAGTCTTTAAGGTTTTACAAATGTTCTGCTATCAAACCTCATTTTAACAAGACCCGGGAATACCTGTAATATATGCGACATCTACCTTTGGCTGCTTGTCACTGGGAATAAAGGTGCCCAGAAATGCAGAGGGACCCTTTGAGCAGCAGTGTTTTCCTTTACTGCTTTCAAACCAATCCTAATCCATGCAAGAGCAGCACCTTGTTTTTTTTTGTTGTTTTTTTTAACACCTGCCTTTTTGTTGTTGCCTCTGTTGTTCTTCTAAACTTTAAATAGCCCTGGAAAGGCTTCGCTTCCTCCTTCATCTCCCTGAGATGTTAAAGCAGATTTTGTCATTCGAGTGCGCGAGTTCCCTTCTTCCTCTCCTCCCAGAACATCTTTTGAATTCTTTGTAACAGCTGGATGAACATCTGGGTGTGTAGGGTGCTGTTGCCTCTGCTCAGTGCGGATGATAGCACCAGCAGGCGCCAGCTGCCGCCCCCTCTACCCAGCCCAATCCTCGTGCTCGCTTTTATTCAGAGTCATGCAGCGGTCAGCTCCAAGTAGAACTTATCAGGTTGATGCATTGGGAAAGCTACGACTAATTGCTTAATTGAGAATGTGGTCTCTTTTTCTTTCTTTCTTTCTTTCTTTTTTCTTCTTTGCTTGCCTACTGTAGCTCACAGGTATAGATTTTTCCACAACTATTTGGAACATCGGTAGGCTTTGCTTAAGCTTTCCTTAAGCTCATCTGAACAAGCAGTCTCAATTGTTTACCGTGCTGCAGCTGGGCCTCTGCTCTGCGTTTGGCGCTTGGCTCAGTTATTATAATGCTCACACAGTTTTTAACACCACTAACAAAACTTTAAGAGTCGTCTTTTAATTTGAATTAAATAATGTTATGAATTATTAAGGTAATAGGAATTTTTAATAAGGTTTCTCAAAACGTAATTAGCCCTTAGATACTGTTATCCAAACGGGACTAAAATCGCAGCCTGGGGCAGGTCTTGGTCATCATTTATTTAAATTAGTCGGTATGATTGGTCATTGCTGTAGTACAACATTTTTTTTTCCTTATTGTTTTTTTGGCATAAAGCTCCTGTTGAATTTTAATATGGCTTGAAAAATGTCAGTAATGTGCTGATGTGATGCCTGAGTTCTGGTATCGGGTTGATGCTCATCATGATATGCCACCTGGAGGAATATGAATGTTTTTTTTGTTGTTTTTTTCCACTGATCACATGAAGCCTAAGTTCACAAAATGCTAAATGACGTCAAAACATGGACATCAAGATTAGTTGATATTATGATTCAAATAAGCAAGGACCTATCTAAAGAGTATTAATGCTTTAACAACTAAATTATGTTCAAAATAATTTTTAAGTAACATTTTTTTTAAAAAACCCACCTCTCCAAGTTAGGTACTTTTTGTCACTATCTTATATAATTTTATTTTTATTAAATACTAAATAGAATAATAAATATGAAGTATTTTGTAGCAGGTAAGTAACAGGTTAGTAGAATCAGCTGCATCTCCACTGAGTTCTCATCCTGGAAATTGTCACAGCTTTCAGCTGTATGCAGTCTTTATTCTGCTCTGCAGCCTCACTGAGCTTCACCTTAACTCTGCTACCTGCAGGTTCTCATTAGAACTGGCCCAGAACAAAGACTGCCATTGCCAGCTGTGTACCAGGATGGTGAAGTTTGTGTTTGTCTGAACAGGGATGAGATACTTAACAGGAGAGGCAGCTGAAGGCGCGTCGTTAGGTTCCATAGCTTTAGATATGAAGACACCAATAAACATATGAGCAGATTAATTTAAAAATAACATACAAATGGTATAAACATTCTTATATTTAACACCAGTTTTTGCTGCTAAACCATTTAAAAAAAAGTTTGGTTTGTACTAATAAAGGCAAGAGTCTAGGTTCTTGGTCCTCGGTCTGCTGTATCTCAGTTTAAAGGGAAGTATTACCAGCATGACTCCTCACACAGCTGAAAAATGTCACTGGAGAAAGTAGATGAGGAACACTGTCACTTACACTAGAGGAAAGTGCTTAACCCTTCACCTGTACAGTGGTGGTGTTCAGAGCTTAAACAGTAAAGGCGGGTCGCACTGGGCAGCTCCCACTGCGAATGTGAGTGCCAGCATTAACATGGGGTCAGCGTTCGCTGCACAGATTCACCTGACAGACCGTTTAAAAACAAATTTCAGCCTCAGACTTGATGTTAGTAGTAAAGAGAGAGGATATCCTGTCTCTCTTTTTAGATGTGACGTGTATGACTCCACCACCATATGAGGGCGGCCTTAGCCAGCGTGTGTTTTCGCTGTAGTGTCTTCGCATGTCCAAGGGCTTTAACCCATAACAGTGGTGTGTGCGCCGAGCCAAGGCCATGTGGCTGTGTGGCGGATTAAATTAGCAGCAGTCCCCCCCCCTTCCAAGTCCATCTGCTCTGTTTGGCCCCATAGACTTCAGCTTTGTACTCAAGCTCTGACCACAATCCCCACCCCACCCCTCACCCCTGCCTATGAACCCACTCCACCCTCCCCAGTGCCTGACAAATCCCTTTCCCCAACCCCATGCCACACACACGCTTTTGACTAGTTGCAATATCCACCAGCAGCCCTGTTATCATGACACAATATACTCAGTGCAACCTCTTCTGCCAAGAGTGCTCTGGCTTCCCTCTATGCAGATTAGCCATGTGCTAATTGTAGTTATTTATTTATTTTTTTATGGAACAGAGGGGAAAAAAGGGGAGGGGAAGAGTTTCCTTCAGAAATGATTTAGGTGACTGAGCAGGAAAAGAGAGTGTAGCGTGCTGTGGGTTGCGATGCAATCCAGCATGCATATTTAAGAGTTCAATGCATGGAAAGTTTGTTGTAAACCTTTAAGGCATGTTGAGCAGGGAACAATGCATCAGGCGCTTAGTGAGATTCTGATTGTAAAACTTGAACTGATTCTGATGAGAGGTTTTTAACACATTTTGATGAGTACATTTATCCTACTGACATGTGTCTGAGTGGAAGTTTTACTGATTTAAATAAGTTGTTTGTTATTCCTGAGGAAGCGCAGTTCCACTTATTTCATGCATGTCCAATTCTTTCCAAAAATATTGCTTACTGGCTAATGTCAACATATATTTTTTTAATCTTTCAAATGTAGCATTGACCTTTCTGAAGGAAAGGAATTGACGTGAGACAGGAAAGAGTGGTTGCTGCAACACTTTGTCACATGCCTTTTGATCTGTGTTTGTCAGGGAATTCCCCTACACATCAAAACTGCTCTTTTCTTCTTCCTTTTTTCCCAATTCACATATACTAAAAGTTAAAACACACCTGAGAAATGTGTATTACCTTATCTTATAGTCTGATTTATGGTTGAGTGCTGAGGACAGTGATGGGCACATCAGTTTACTAGTTTCTGGAACAAAACCAGTGGGTTATTTCTTAAGTAACATAATAGAAAAGAACATAATATAACAGGATGTTATTTATAATTGGAATAAGTTATGTTCTGATACTTGATAACATGTTTTGTCATTGTTCTTTTTGTCTTTTTATGTGTATTATTTATATTTAAAGGTTTATGGTTTATTAAAATGCCTGTAGTAAACAACTGTTAGTTGCAGAATCATGGTAAATGCTAAAAATTAAAGGACATCTATAATGGTCATTTTTAACTTCTTATTTTTATTATTGGACTATCATAACAGCTTTGCAGCTCTGCTAAGTTTTGGTGCTGCTGCTCTGTCTGAGATGAATCATTTTAGCTCTGCTCCCTTTATCTGTTTTCTTATTGGCTGCCCCTCACAAACAGAGTTGGACAACAGGTAGGTGGGGCTTCTGTTCTCACAGCCAGCTGTGTGCTTTAGATGACCATATAAGGGACTAGAGTGGGAAAAACAAACTGAAACGGATTCATTTGACTTGAGCTTTTGGCTAATAGTCGTTACTTGTGTGTACTCTGACTTCATTATGTGAAACTTTGAACATGTTTGATATGAGTGTCCACCTTTGTAATTGCACACATACACAGTATAAGGGGAAAAGCAGACGAAGTCCCCTTTAACACTAGCAACAAAAGAGAAGAGTTATGATGCAACTAAGCTAATTCAGTGATGTTTGTCACCCAGGAGCATATGTCTAAAGTTTGCTAACATTCCATAGGAATAGCTATCAATAGTTCCCGGTCCTACTACTTAACAGCTGTGGTTTGAGCAAGAGTGCGCTGCCTGTGAATTCAGTTTGTTGTAAGCAGAACAAATCTGTTCCCGTTTCTCTGAGAACTTTCTTCCTGAGTGCAATGTTGTTTTACTGTTCAGTGTGATGTGTTTTGTTGTGTAATGCTAACATGCTAAAAGCCCTTTCCAGGTAACACCAAAACAACAGTTAAATTTAGCATTTGATGCATTTCTTTGTATATGAAAGCAGAGTGAATTTATTTGGTCTGTTGGTCAGTGAAAACACCATTGTGTGGCATTTGAATTCGCTGCTTTGGATTTTTGGGAAATTTAACAGATATAATCAACTGGTTAGTCAAGAAAGGGGAAATGGATCAATTAATACTGAAAATAAGTGTTAAATGCAGTTTTATGATGGACAAAAATGTTTATTTATCACGGACTGTAATTACAAATCTAACCTTTACTGTTGTGTGCCATAAGAAAGTACAGTGTATCACAAAAATGAGTACACCCCTCACATTTCTGCAGATATTTAAGTATATCTTTTCATGGGACAACACTGACAAAATGACACTTTG
>JAMQGT020001268.1:0-11796 GCA_024447675.2 Pterophyllum scalare | reverse complement strand
TTATGTCACTCATTTTTCAGTTACGTATTGCTTGATGCACATCCGCATCAGCTCTCCCGTTAGGTCGGCCACGCCCAGCAGGTAGTCGGATGGAGTCACCTGAAAGGTCAGGACCTGAGCGCCCAGGGACATCGCTTCAGCTGAGCCCTGAGATGAAATCGGGACAGGAAAACATAAACCCATTTCTGAAAAGTCGGGACAAAACGCAATGATCTGCATATCTCATAACTCTCCCTTATTTTATTCACAACAGAACACAGAAAACATTAAATATTTGTACTGAGAAAATACACCATTTTAAGAAAAATATTAGCTCATTTTGGATTTTTGATGGCAGCAACACATCTCAAAAAATTTGGGGCCAGGCAAAAAAAAAAGGGCTGGAAAATAAGTGACAATAAAAAGGAACATTTTGCGACTAATTAGGCTAATTGGCAACAAGTCAGTAACATGATTATGTATAAAAGTAGCATCTAGAGAGGCAAGGGTTTTCAGAAAGATGAGCCGAGATTCACCAATCTGAAAAAAACTGCATCTAAAAATTGAGAAATCTGTTCTGTGGTCAGACACATTGAAATCTGAAATTCTTTTTAGAGGGACTATCTGGCTCGTTATCAGTGCCTATGTAATTGGCACCATCAGGTACCATCAATGCTGAAAGGTATGTACAGGTTTTAGAGCAACATATGCTCCCATCAATGTCTGGCCTTGCATATTTATGTCAATACAGTGCTAAACTGCATACAGATTTTTTTTGTTAGGGATTTAGGGATTAAGCTTTGTCTCTCGATCAGGTCTCTGCCTCGGATACACCAGCGGGAGGTTGAGTTGGCAATCAAATCACTGCAATCTCGGAAATCTCCTGGGTCAGATGGTTTACCGAGTGAGTGTTATGCCACATTCTCTACACGACTTACTCCTGTGTTGGCGGCCATGTACTCTATTAAGGGAGGGTCTCTCCCTGCCACCTTGAACCAGGCATGTATAACACTGTTACAGAAAAAGACAAAGATCCCCTAGATTGTGCATCCTATTGACCAACGTCCCTGTTAAACTATGACTATAAAATATTAGCTGAGGTGTTGTTCCGGCGATTAGAGAAGGTCTTGCCTGACATTGTCTCTTTAGATCAAACCGGTTTTGTTAAAGATAAGACCCTCCTTCTTTAATGTACGTTGTCTGTTGTCTACACAGTTAATATTCCCATTAGAATTTATTCACAATTTAGGAAATACTTTGACCTCTGAAATATGAGTCTTTCTAATACAAAAACATCAATTTCCCCCCCATCAATTCAAGATATCATTTTTAATATTTGGCTCAAAAAAGGCCTAAGGTACTTTAAGGCTCTTTTTATTGAAGATATGTTTCCCTCTTTGCACAGCTGTCTTTTAAATTTAATCTCCCCACTTCTCCTTTTTTAGGTACCTACAAGTCAGGCATTATGTTTCAGGTTCCATCCCAGGGTTCCCAGATAAACCAGATAACAGTATAATTAATGAAGTGATATCATCTAACCCAACTAAGACAGGAGCAATTTCTGCCATTTTTAAACTGTTTTCCATTTACATTTCCCTCCCATCCCTGCAGTAAAATCAGCTTGGGTAACAAGCTTTGCAAATCACTATCAGTGAGACAGTTTGGGCTAAAGTTTTAAAGAGAATCCACTCCTCTTCCATAAGTGCAAGACACTCCCTTATTCAGTATAAAGTTATTCACCGGGTGCACCTTAACTGTCATGTACGGCTGTGTGGCAGGCAGGAAGTGGACCCCAACGCAGGATACAGAAGCCAAGGAGATCAGGTAATGTAGCCTTTATTTGGCGTGAGCAATACAGAACAAGGGGGAGAAAATGCATCCAAACAGAAAGAGAACTAAACAGGAAATCCCAAAACCAAGGAAACACACGAGGCAAGACACAGCAGGGGAGCAAATGACGACAACGCGACAACAGGCAGAAAAATCACAGGACTTAAATACACAGGGGGGCTAATGAGGTAGGTGGAAACAGGTGGGAACACAGGTGAAACTAAAAACACTGACGAGACCAGGGGAAGCAAAACTAAACACAAAGCATAGGGAACACAGGACCGTCAAAATAAAACAGGAAGTGACCAAAAAAGGAAAACGTAGACTTGAAACGGGGAAACACAAGGGACCAGGAAATAAACAGGAATACAAAAGAGAACACAAGACACTGGGCCACGACATTAACAAATCCAAATTGGCTAGGATTTATCCAAAGGTAGATCCAACCTGCGATAAATGTAAATCTGAGGAAGCCATTCTGATTCACATGTTCTGGTTTTGTCCTAAAATACTGGGGAGGTGTTTCTACATTTCTTACAGTTAGAACTTCAGTTGGATCTAAGGTTGTCCCTGAGGGGTTGGGATTAGCTGTTGGGGGACATGAAGGTTCAGGAATAGATGGTTTTGAGGCACACTGGTCAATCGGGTGTTATACAGCAGCATATAATGTTTTACGCTTTTTGCACAGCACTTAAATAACAGTGAGGACTAGGTTTGTTTATTATTATAGGGTGGGTTTTTCTTTTTTTATATTATTATTATAACTATTATTACTACCTTTTTTCTTTTTCTTATGGGTATTTTCTGTACATTCGATTACTGGTTCACTGATTACAAATAAGGAGAGTTGATGTGTTCAAATAGACCTTTGAAGTATAATCACTGTTTGGTCATGTATTCAGTCATTACTGTCATGATAATGCAGGTAAGAATACATTGTGATTATGATGATTGAGAGCATTCACACATTAAGGCCGATGGCCCAGTGTTTTGAGTTCTTTGGTTAAGTATTGTTATATCTCTGACTATGTTTATTAGTTGTGTCATTGTTTAGATTCTTAGTTTGCTATAGTTTTGAGTTTAGCTTGGTTTGTTGCCCGTTCTTGTCTTCCATGTGTTCTTGTGTTTTTGGCATCTGATAGCACAGTGAGTGTTATCACATGTTTATTTTCCCTCTGTGATCAGTCTCCTTTGTCCAGTCTTCTGGATTGTCTTTTTCTATTTCATGTTTGGTCTCTTCCTGTTTTAGTTGGCAGTCCTGTGTTCCCTGTGTATTGTGTTGGGCTTTGTTTTCTGTGTTTTCATTAATATGATTCTGTCCACCTGTTCTCCCCAGCTGTTTCTCATTATTCCCTGTGTATATATTGTCTGCTTTTCCATCTGTTCTCTGTCGTGTCCTCCTTCATGGAGGTGTGGTTTTGTTCCAGTCTTTCAGTCAACCGCAGTTTTGTTAAGTTCACCTAGTTTTTGTGTTATTTTGGATTATTTCCGTTAATAAACCATCTACATTCAGTCCTGTTTTGGAGTTCTGCTTTTGGGTCCACCCTGCTCGCCACACCGCTCACACATGACATTATGTTTGCTCCTGGTGACATAGGTGCTTGAGGGGTGACCCTGCAAATAGGAATTTGTATTTATTTTTTTACATTGTTATTTGTGGCTGTTGTAACACAGGTTTTCAAGTGACTGAAGGTTACTTAGTTTTGGCAATAAAATGTTATGACGGGGGGTGGGGGGTGAAACTCCTGGCAGGGTCACCAGAAGTCAAGCTTTTTCAGGCCAAGTAAAATTACTGTTCCCTTACGGGGTTGGAAGGACATATTTTCATGTTCCTGTATGCACTAATGAACATGTCTGTTACAATCAACAGTATAGTTAAAATCCTGAACACCTGGCATAAGATATGAAATAACAGCCATCCAGCAAAAATAGTATCAAAATGGTGTTTCACTTACAAACACACAAATGTGTGTGTACTATAATACATTAATTGCGTGTGATTATATGACATTGAGAGAGTATTTTTTCACTCTCTCTGTTCTCCACTTTCCTCCCTGGCCACCATCCTTGCCCACATTTTTGTGAAGATGTTAGTAGGAAGTTAAATCACAATGGGAAGAATGTGGAAAAATCAGCTGAATGCATCAAAGACATTACTTTGGTGTAAGTCATAATGTTTAAACAATTTGACACTACATAGCAATATTCACACTGAGTACATAAAAAAGTCAAGCTAATTAATTAGATTGAGACCACAGCAGTGACTCCATGGGGGGTATACAAAGCATTATAAAAGGATATTCAGTGGTTATACGTAGTACTGACACCTAATAAGACAAAAAACAAAGAGATCTCTTTGTAGCAAATTATTAAACAGAATTATATTTATGCATAGGTGGAAGGTTTCAGATATTTTTATTTTTATATATCAGACATATGTTATGCCTAAAGGCTGCTGCTGACACTAACACTATAAAATGATGTGTTCACTGGAAGTTCATTGAAGTGTTGCTGCTTGTGTGATTACAGATGTAGAGCCTTGTTTCCCAGGATGCCCCTGAACATATCCTAAAGCCTTCAGCCTGCAGCAGATAGAAGAAGGTGTGCTGCTGTCCCTGTGCAAGAAGATGCTGCTCCTGCTCCACAGACACGGACAGATTAGGATGGAGGACTTTATGGTGCCATAGGTTTTTGTTAGATGTGAAAACTGACATTCCCTAAAAACTGTATTAATAGAGAAAGTAGTGATTAGGTCCAGAGTCAAACACCCTGTTTCCAATACATTTAGACTCTTTTTGTGGGGTGGGTGTGGATATGTGTGGATGCATTATAAGTTTAGAAACATCCTGCTGGCTCTAAACTAATTGCCAATCCTGCTGATGAACTCCATCTCCTCCATATTAGACTGCAGCTGGTACTCCTGTTTCTGCTCGGCAGCTTAGGTGAGCTTGGTGTAACAGCACATCAATTAGTCCTACACCTGCTGCAGGTTCTGGTAAGAGTGACTGTTTATCAGATATCATGAGCAGAAGAAGCTCTAGCTGCAGTCCAAAAGGGTGATATTAGAGTCTGTCCAACTGCAGGAGGAGATTGTCTCTTGGGAAGCAGCTGAGTGATGTTGTGGATGATTTTGTTATCTCCAATGATTCAATGTTTTCTCTCTGTCTTTCTGTTATGGTTGACCTTTTGACCCTGCATGTAGTGGGAGATGCAGGCATGCGGGGCCACCCTAACAGAGGGGTCCTAGTTTCTGTCCTGGTACCTCTGTCTCCAACACCAATGAGACCTGTCGGTCCAAACTGCTGCATCTATCTATCTAAACTGTGTGTGAGCTGTACAGGATACTTTGAATTCATCAGTGCACTGCTGCATGCTCTATATTGACCCAATTCCTTCTGGCAAGAATACATTTTCTAAAGACAACTACGGCAGTAGACTCTGTTTTATTCAATGCACTAAAAAAAAGGAATATGGGAAGAGCCAGACAGCTGTTCATATACCGAAATCTTAAAGTCTGTGTGTGGGAAACACTGGTTCTTTGTTATATAATTCCGAAACACAACAAGCCTATTTTTTACTGCTTTTAATATTTCACATTTAGCTAAAAACATGAGCTGCCAGTAATATTACCTAATATTAGCTAAAGTAATGCTAACTGCTAACTTACAATTAGATTAGCTGCTTACCTGTACAGCTGTAACTAATGTTTTCAGTTGTGAGATGGAACAGTCCTTTTATCAATGGCCAAAATAATCTCATTAAAACTAATGTGTGGGATTTGGTTTGGTGCAAGCAACCGAAGTGAAACTCACTGTCACACAGAATGAAATGATAGATTTATCTGGGTTTGAACATTGTTGGAAACACTTTGATTAAAGGACGTACACAAGTCAACAAAACATAAAATACTGATCTAGTCGTGTACAGATATTTTATTGCAACAAATTATGACTTAATAAAGTCATTTATTTTGATTGAATTTTTCAATCATGGTTTGGAACCAACGGACTAATGATGGTTTCTGCAGAAGATAAGACACATTAAGAGAAAAGAATCGGCAGCATATTTATGATAGAACTCCAGTATATGAATTAGAAAACATCCATTTGATAATTCAAGGCACTTATAAAGAGTTTAAAGAATAGAAGCTAACCTTGTAATTACAATGTAAAGCTTTTGTTTTAAAAACACAAAACACAAGATATGAGATTAGGTGAATCTTTTATCACCACCAGTGAAGACAGATTGGGGGTTTGAATGAAATGCTGGCAAATTGCCTCAAAATCACCAACCAATTCTCCAAGTGGGAGATAATTGCTGCCACAAAGTCTCTCAGAATTCCTACAGGGATGAATCACAGAAATATGAGTGCAGCATTATATTTACTCCTTCAGTATAGTGATAATATTGCAGGTAGCAATGAAAGGTCAGGTGGATGCAGCAGTTTACAGGGTGTATGATGGTTAAAAAAGTAATATCAGTAATTATTTGTTTATTAGTATGTAATCTCCTGTAAGATTGAGCCCTTCACATGCACAGAAGGAGTCAGCCATCTTCATAGACCATGTCATGCTGACTTTGTTCTACAGTTGCACAGAATGGTCCAACTAATCATTAGATATAGGTGGGGCTTTTTTAGGTGGAGGTGGTGGGGTTTTATATTAAAAGGATGCCCACTGTTGTCCTTGTGCTTTAAGCAGACTGTGGTTTTCACTTGGAGAAATGGTACCATTTAAATCGAGCTAGTATCAGATAACTGGCACCGTTTCCCAGTTCCTCCCCACTTACCTCATTTGTTTTCAGCAATTAAAGTCAAGAGTTATTTGATTTGATTGATGTTGCAGGTATATACTGTTCACATCTCTGATGCTAGCTGGGGATGAGCATGTGGGAAATAAAGATGGGACAAAACAACACAAGCTGAGGAAGGATGAATGCCATGTGCCATGGCTACAAAGAAAAAAGGCACTGTGAATATCGACAGCTATACGGCAGCAAGGTGTACACTTCAGTGTGTGCACAAATAAGCAGCGACTCCAAAAGATCACATAAAGAGGCGGACAGTTTATGTACATCTCTAAAATGAGCTGAACAGAAAATTACAATCCACGCTCAATTTGTACTGAAGTCTTGTTTCATCAAGAGATCATAAATAATTCCCTGCTGCTTATGCTCCATTCAAAAATGTGTTCCTGAGTCACCTCCCATCATCAAAACTCTCCGGGGTTAAAAAACAACACAGAGAGAACACCATCCTGTCACAGTTCTGTCTCTGGCTGTGCATCATTGACGTTGGGCTGTCTGACTTCCACAGCATCCCTCAACTCAAACATCATCATCATCATCATCATCATCCTGACAGCCAATCCAACTATGATGCAGCTGTCTGCACAGTTGAGCTGTAATCTGATGTGATGGTGGACACTTAAGTAAAGTTACATTTTCTTAAAGAAAATCTTCATTGTCTATGTCTGCGGGACACAGAAAATACAGGTAATATATTGGTAATGCAGACTACCATCTTTTAAATATAGAAAACAAAGTTTGTGTATTTCTGCACTTCAAAGACTTAAACTACAATTTAGAATTCATGCACAAAATAAAACAAAAAGATATTTTCTATATGACAAGATTTTCTGTAAACTTTGTAAGGTTCTACCTGCTAACGCCTGGAAAATATTTCTTATTATTTACATGCTAATATTTAAAGAATATTTAATTCAATTTTATTTATATAATGCCAAATCACAACAAACAGTCACTTCAAGGCACTTCATATTTTAAAGACCCTACAAAAATACAATATATAAAAATTTAATGTATAGAAAAGATTTTGTTCTGCTGGAGGTGTGTGTTGATTTTACAGACCGCCTCTGCCAGGCGTTCCCAGTGCACCCTCACTATATGTTTAGCTGTCCCAGGTCTTTCCAGCATCTTTCCCCAAGGCCTGATCCAACTCACCACCAGGTGGTGATCAGTTGACAGCTCAGCTCTTTGTCCAGAACATACGGCCACAGATCTGATGATACGATTACACAATCAATCATCGACCTGCGACCCGGGGTGTCCTGGTACCACGTGCACTTATAGACATCTTTATGTTTGAACATGGTGTTTGTTATGGACAAACAGTGGTTTGCACAGAAGTCCAATAACAAAACACCATTTGGGTTCAGGTCAGGTAGCACATTCCTCCAAATCTCACTGTTATTGCTCATTTGAGTGTTAAAGTCTTCCAGTAGGACAACAGAGTCACCAGATGGAGCACCCCATCCAGCGTATCCAAGAAGGCCAGGTACTATGAACTGTTGCTGGGTGCACAGGCACAAAGAACAGGACCTGTGAAGACCCATTCCCTGGCCTGAAGACACAATTCGCGCCACCACTGACCACATTCACACTTAGGCAATGTAGGTTAAGTAAGCACCTACCCACTGCGCCACTGCCACCCCATATCAATAAAAATATAACACAATTACAATTGTAAAGTATAATCTTTATATTACATCTTCTATATATGCTGTACCCATAGCATAGGTATAGGATAAGCTAAATAGACATTATGCAGCACTTTGATTGCAAGAGTAAATATGACCAAAATCTGAACATGGCGTTCAACAATTTATCGATATTACAGTCCAAACTAGACAAACTATTGTCACAAAATATTAGCACAAAACTAGAGTTAAGTATCAAATAAACAGTGTAGATACAGACAATGCCACAAAGACGAAGGATGGAAGGCATGGGGACTAGTGGCAGTCACTGAGACCATGTGTAAACTTCCTGTGGTGTCACTACATGTCAGACTATTCACAAAACCACCTACTGGGTAATGATACAGCTGCAACAGCATTATCAGCAGACACATGTTTGCATGTAGTTTGCACATTTTGGTTATACGTCTCGTGTATTGCCTAATGTGTATTTATTTCAGAGTATACTGAATTACCTGATTGCACAGTGAGCTAGTATCGTCGCATCTACTCTACCACTTAACCATCTATATGGTGTAGCGTAGCTAAAAGCTGGCTGCTGTAGTTTTAAAGCTAGGGCACTGGTATCATTATCCACCACCAGTGTTGTGGAACTGTACTTAGTTTGTAGGAGCTTGTTCAAAATGTGATGTTGAGATCCTTAGGAGCTCACAGACACTTAGCATCACCCCTGTACAAAGTCTGATGAAAACTTCTCCAATGTAACAGCCATCTTCTCTGCCATCATTATAACTGATTGTCACAACTGTGTAATTGCATTTAGTCCACTCATATGTGGCTGCAGGTAAAGAAGTCAGAGGAATATTGAAACACTTCAAATGTATGTGGAATTTATTCACTTCTGTCATGACAAAAAGGACCAATGAAACACAAAAACATGCAAGAGTAATGTATTGCATACTTGACAAAGATTACTGAGTCCTTAAATTGCAAAACTAACATTGTACTCGTTACAACAAAAAATGTGAGTACTCTAACGTGCTACATTGCAGCCCATTACCTCATCACTATCAATGCCAAATGAAGGGATATCTCATATCATACCTCTAGACTAGCATTCATGGTAAATGGACTAGTTCTTATGTAGCACTGTTCTACTCTAGTTCATTCTTAGTTCTAGAAACTAGAAGTTAAAGAACACTGCAGCTGTTCTGATGCAGTAATGTTCGGCTACCTTAATGAGACACTTTTTGTTGCTTTTTCTTTCAATCAGATTGTTTATGAGGTTTTCTATTTCTTATAAAGAAGGCAATGAAATTAATGTGCTGTGAGAAATGAATAAGAAATAGAGAAATGATTCATTTTTAAAAACAACAACAATAGTTTTAAAGAGTTTCTAATACAAAATTGGATCATATGATACAAAAGAAAGTTCCCATTTGTTCACAAGATATTGTGCAAAGGCAAGAAAGCAAATGTTAAACTTATCTGTTTCATATTTACATTGAATACTAATAATATACATAATATATAATCATAATAATATGTAATATAATAATAGTGACATTTTAATATATATAAAAGAAGGGGAGTTGATAATCTGGCAGTACTTTCCCATTTGTTAGCGTGTATGAGTCCTGTATGGCTAAAATCCATTGTAACCAGTGATGTGGGAAACCCAGGCAGTGCTCTAAGATCAAATATCTGCGTCTGATAATGTGCCTTTTTTCTTTTTAAACACTGAAAATTTCTGCACATCCACGGGCAGCCTGTGACAATTGGTCCAGCAGCAGTATTAACATTAGCTGCTGTTAGGAAATGACACCTCACCCAGCTCAAACAGCACACAAACAGCTCCAAGCTATGCTACAACAGCTCTTTCCCTTTAGCTCATAATTTGAAAGAAAGCCTTGGCATCAGCATGTGTGAATCTTGCATTGCAATCTACACTGCCAATGGAGAAGCTCTCAGCATATGCCACTCTCCATGGCAGATTTCACTGTCTGTACACCAAAGAAACAGGCACACTCCACACCTAGCTGAACAACAACAGCAACAACAACAAAAACACAACAGCAATAAAGTCCACAATTCGCTGACTCACCAGAGGAATACTGTCAGGAGTTAAGGTGGCAGGGAGAGCAGGAGGAGGATGGCTTCCTCTTTCATAGGCTTCGCTCTGGGTTAAGGCAGCAGCGCTGCTTGTGTGAGCGTTGCTAAACAGCCCTCCCTTTCTTGCTTTCTCTCTCTTGCTCTGCCTGTACTACCGCTATTCCAGTGTTATTGGACAGATGTGTTAACGTGGAGCGGCAGCCCGCGAGAAAAAGGCTGAAAACAGCCAAGCCAGAAAAGACTGTAGATATTCTGTACTGGGCTGCACCTCTCAGTGGGTATGACTCACTTGATTTAAAAGTCATTTCACATATTTGTATCCCTAGCTCTTTTATTATGCTATCATAAACCTGCCAGCTCCTATTGGCACCTGAGCCATTTATAACAGAGTTTATGATCATTTCTTAAGCTTAAATCATTCTCTGAGGACAAAGACTGAGAGAGGATGGTTTTTCACTACAATAAGTGATTTTCTCGTCTTTGTTGCGAATCATCTGTGAACAAATGGCAGGTTTAGTTTCACTTTACAAGGTTAAGGTGAGCATTTGCAAACAGTTGCTTATTAGCCGATTCAACATGCACAGATTGTCATGAGGATTCATTTTTATGTCACTTTATACAAAAGAGACAAATCAGAATCCAAAATCCTGAATCTATGAGCAAAATCAGTCACACCAAAGAAAGCGGTCGATGGCCGACACAAAGCCTCACCCCTTTTGTTACACTGAGTCAAGCGCAGATTTAAGCACCAGATGCACGCACAGTGGTGTTGAAAAACCTCACATGTTTAATATAATCTGTGTTAACACAGGTGTTGATAATTAGAATCTATTTAATCTATTATAATCTTTTTTAAGGTGATTGTTGAGATTGCAGATATTGCTCTTTTCCAAATTATCAGCCAAAAAAAAAAAAAAAAACTGTCCAAAATGTGGTGAAGATGGCTGCCAAGTCACAAAACTTACCTCTAGGGATTTCATTTAGAATCATGCTTATGTGCAATCACTCTGCTCTAAGCTCTGCTTTCCCCTGACTAATTCTCTCTAGAGTAATCAGCATCACCTTTAACAGCATGTGGACTAGCACAACTAAAGCAGGAAGGTTTCTCATGCTTCCTATCTTAGCGTTAGCATATTAGGAGGCTGTTTTTTTTACAATCAGCCAACACAAAGCATAATGACAGTATTTATAATGCAGGTACAGATGTGGACAAAGAAAATACCCACCGTGGTTTGAAATAATTTAAAACTGGCTAAAGTAATAATAATAAAAAACAAATACTAAAAATTAACTAATGAAAATGAGACATTGCTTTTGAATTGTGGTTCAACAGAATCATTGTTGAAAACACACTAATGAAACTGGCCTGGACAAAAATGATGTCACCACAAGAATGAAAATAAGTTAGCGACGTGTTGTGTCCTGTAACTAGCAGCAC